>PVIC010006561.1:12593-53953 GCA_004025085.1 Thryonomys swinderianus
TTTTTTTTTTTTTTTTTTTTTGCTTTTTGGAGACAGGGTCTCGCTTTGTAGTTCAGGCTGGCCCTGAGCTCACTATGGTGCCCAGGCAAGCCGCCGCAAACTCAGCAATCCTCCTGTCTCTGCCTCCCGAGTGCTGGGATTACAGGCGTGAGCCACCACGCCCAGCATTATATGTGGTAACCGGGGATCGAACTCAGGTTCTTTCGCTTGCGAGGCAGGCGCCGGAACCACTGAGCTAACCCTCCGGCCCTGATGAAATTTTAAAAAACGTACGTAGCTCACTCAGAGAGGTAGATAGGGTAGACACCTGAGGAAAGAAAAAGAAGTATGACACAGAATAATTCCATTTTTTAAAAAACAAAGACCTGCCATGTAAGCTAGGCATTTTCAGGAAGGTCCTTTCTTGCTCCATATTCCATCTCAACAGTGTTCGCTCTACTATGGTCATCTGTACCTCTTAGGGAATAGGTAGAGACTTCAGGATCTGGCTTGGCTTCATTCATATGGTTAGCTGTTCCTGGGTGAAGACTTTTCCAGCTTTTTAAACATATCTGCTATTCTGTCTTCCATACTTCTATCTTCTAACTCACTGATTCCAGCCAGCAAAAGTATTGAGGAAAAAAAATTGAGAGTACAGCTCTCAATAAACCTTCAGAGAGCAACATTTCTGATCCCTGAACATTCAGGTTATTATTTCTCTGATGGAATGAACTGTATTCCCTTTATTCATCTTTACAGTTCAGTGACACCAGGTCACTGGGAGTATGAAGGTAGACAATAAAGGTGCTTTGGTGAGAGAAACTGTTTAAGTGCCCCCATCCCCCCAAATTGAAAGGAAAAAGGCAGTTCACTGTGAAGAATGCATTTACCCTTCCTGTTAAATCTGAATGAAAGGGAAGGAGTTTATGTGGTTGAAATGGAAATAATCCTCTCACCCAAGTGATTTATGCCTTTATGACTAGCACAAAGGCTGTTTGAAGAGTTGGAAGGCAGTGAATAGTGTAAGCAGCAGTGATGCAGTGGAGAGTTCAGATGCATCGCATTATCCTGTAGAATGAACCTTTGTTTTGGGATATGTAACCCGTCTTCTCACGTGTCATGTTTTTCAACTGTGCACCATCTGCACAACTGCTGGGAGATAGTCAAATCAAAGGTGGCTGCAAAGGTCAAGATTTGAGGAACTGAGATTTGCTTGAATAATATCTATGAAACAATTTATTTCTTAGGTGAATACCAAAACTAGCAGGGATCAATCTACTTTTCATCTAAAAATGATTATGACTAGTTCTAAAATTTTCCCATGACTGTGATCAGAAATGAACTTGATGTTGAAAAGAAGTATGTAAAAATTGTTTGAAACTCTTAGCTCCTATTCAACCCCTCCCATACAGTACTATCCATTTCTGACTAGTCTGTCTTCTAAAAGTACTGTAGATGTCAGTTCCAGGCAAATATATTCATATCTGTAATAAAAATTATTCTTGTGACATTTCTTTCATTCTTCCTTTCATCCTCTATATCATTTCTTGCTGATAATTTACTGTTAAAATGGCAGAAAAGGCTATCATTACAATCCTCAGCATAATTCATGGTGGGAAATGTATTCATCACTGAGCATATTTATTTGTGGTACTAAAAATAGAAAGTATGCAGACTGACTCAGAACCATCAGAGTTGGTGTAAAGTTTTTTCAAAGTGAAACATTTAAGCTGTACATGATATATAAAGTAATTTTACCTAAGCCTCCAAAATACAGCTTTCTATGTTTTGAATGTCCTTGACAAAACTCAGGTGGGAATTTGCCATAATGATATTAAGAGGTGAAATCTGAAAAGAGGGGATTAAGTCATAAGGATTCTCACTCATGAGAATATTCATTATTACTCTAGGAACAAAGTAGTTATTTAGAGAGTGAGTTTCTCATAAGTTTGGCTCTACTGTGGTTTTAATATAGAAGTGCAACTGGGGCTGACAGGCCACTCTCCTTCATGCACTTGAACTTCAGCAACACCTAAGGACCAGTAGCCCCACCTTTGTCTAAGGCCTGCTACCCAAAGGTAGAGGTAAGACACCCACCAGTCAGATCTCTAGGAATGACAGTAACCTTTCTTCACTTAGCATTCATTGACATTTCATGCATTTTGACTACATCTCATACACCCAGCTATAAAGACTGAGATATGGAAATGACACGTGCAACAGATACAGCCTGTATGACTCAATCATACTGCCAATCATGTTCTGGAAGAATCGGTGGAAGACACCCTAGACCTGGCACAACATTTTAAATTCTTAAATCTAATACTGTCATGTACTTTTGCTATTTTTCTTTCTGTTGGCACAAGCCCATTCATTCTGAGTACATCAATGCCTAATTAAATTTAAACTCTGCTTTTTTTCCTCACCATTACATGCCACACCCAGTTCTTGTTCATCACACACAAGAACCTAGGGATCCGACCAGAACCCCATTACCTGTGGTAATTAGGGTTCATGTGCTAGAAGCTTGGTCCCCAATGTGGCAATATTAAGCGGTGGAATATTTAGAGTTTGGTACTAGTGAAAAGTAACTAGGATATTGGGGGCACTGTGCTCTGAGGGGATGCTGGTCTTATGGAGTGACCTAGCTAGCTCTCGTGAGAGTAAGGCCATCCACTCAGCTTCCTCTGCTTTGGCTGACCTTTTTGTTTTTTTACTTTACTATTAAAAGATATGGCTGGTCCAGAACAGAGCTAGTATGGCGTTTCTCCACTAAAAATGCCTCACTCTTTCCCATAGTGCCTGTGGTAAAGTACCTTGCTCCTTCCCACAATGCCTTACATTCCTGCCAACAGGGGACAAAGGCAACATGGTCTCTCCAGCCAAAGACACTCCTTTTGCTTCCCATCATGCTCTACATTCCCTTTGGCCCCTGATGTCATCACCCCTTAATAGAGAGACCCACCAATGAGAAGCTAGTATAGTACCTTTCCACTTCCTGATACCCCAGTGGGCTACTCCCTCCCTAATAGAGCCTGTTATAGATACCTAGACCTTGGCATACTTTATTTTAATTTTTCTATCAACTATCATTGTTGTGATATAACCAAAAGGGGTCTTACTAGGTTCTGAACCAAGTCCAATAACAACCTTGGACTTTTATCCTATGATATTGTGAGATAAGGTAATCTCTATTCTTTATAAAGTACTGAGCCTCAGATATGGTGATACTATAAGAGAAAAAGCATTAACATAGGCTCTCCTACCTCATCTCCATATCATGAAGGCTTGATTACCCTTCCACCACATTATAAGAATATAGAACGCTCATAGGCAAATACCAGATCTTCTCATTGATATGAGCACCTGTAGATGCAAAAGAGCTCTAGAAAGTATGACGGTCTTTGGAGAATGGGAAATTTTCAAGGGAAATTTGGTGTGGGGATGCAATGAGGGTAAGGAATAAATATGATTCTGAAAGAAAATAAAGGAGCATGTATATAGGGGGTGGGGAGGTGTGGGTGGGTAGGGATATGGGTAAAAATGAGAATTGACTGTGTCATATATTGGTACAAATTCCCCAATGTTATGTGTGACTGTGAGATGTATATAAATTGTACCAATAAAGAATTCAATTAAAAAACGAATATAGAACCCTTTGCCAGATGATAGTACCATCCTCTTGGACCTCCTAACTTCCAGAACGGTAAACTCAATAAGCTATAGTTTATTATTTTAACAGATAAAAAAAGAGTGAAACCACGTCTTTTCAAGAAAGTTTCCTACAAATTCAGCCCCCAAAAATACATATTTTCCATTCTCATTAACATTGCAAAGCCCAACTAAACCTACATACTTTTTCATTGAAGCCTGAATTATTCCCTCTATACCTTTGTTAGATTTGTATATAAATCTTTATCTCTGACTATTCAGTGAATTACTTTTTACTGAGCAGCCCTTCCATGTATGTGTAAATAAACTTTTCTCTTATTAGTCTGTCTGTTGTTGGTCCACTTACAGGCCCTGGACCCTCCATTGAGAAGATAGTATAGTACCAAGTTTCTCCTCCTAACCAAAGTTAAACTGTGAATTAAAAATAATCAGACATTGATGTGCTAACATATTTCATTTATCGGTTTTCTAAATTCTAAGTTAGAAAGTTAGCAAGGGAATATTACTATCATACTAGAAATATTAAATGCTGTGGCTGCAATGGCATAGGCACTCTGAAATGTTTTAATGGGTTAGAAATTGGCAGAGTTTTCTGGAAAGTAATTTTTCAGTATGTGTCAAAAGCTTTAACAATATTCATGCCTTTAGGCATGAAAATTTCATTTCTTAGTCATCACAGGAGATAATGAGATACTCTCAAATATTTATCTAAAGAAGCATCCAACATACTATATATTTATTATTTATAAGAACAAAAATTACAAACAATTTAAATGTTCTATAACCAAGATCAGGTAAGGAGTAAAATCTGACTATAAAATCATGACCTAAAGTACGTGTTATAAAGTATGTTTATAAAAATATCTAGAAGGAAATACCTTCCAATGCAAATAGTTGTTTTCTGTAATCTAAACAATTACAGGTAGTTTTTTTTTCTTCTTAGAGTAAGAAGAAAAGAGAACAATTGAGTTTCACATAAGAGCAACAAATGTGCCATAATTACTGGGGTTCTAGAGTACTGTGGGCTCTTTCTAGAAATTCTTTCCAAATTCATATTATCCTAAATAAGAATTAGACAAAAGAAATGAAAAGGTAGCAAGGATTTACATTTGGTAAAAGTAGAAGAAAAAGGTTGAGGATTTAGCTCAGTGGTTCCAGCACCTGCCTCATAAGTGCAAGGTCCTGAATTTGATTCCTGGTAACCACATACCACAGTGCTAGGCATGGTGACTCGTGCCTGTAATACCAGTACTTGGGAGGCAGAGGCAGGAGAAATGCCATGAGTTTGAGGCTTGCCTGAACTATAAAGCGCGATCCTATCTCAATAAAAAGAAGTAGAAGAAATATACCCTGCAAAACAAGTGTGGGCAGTGAAGGGTAGGAAAAGAAGTTTGCTCTGCAGGGTGAGTAGCTTACTTGGAAAGAGAGAGTATAGTAGTCTTGAGGTTAATGGCCAACATTTTTTGTATTTCTATTCTTCAGGCTGATGTCTGATCTAAACCATCATGTCAAAAATCTGCTTGATTTTGCGGCAGAAGAATTGAAAATAGCACTTTCTGACTGGTCCAAGGTACAAGGTTTGGAAATTGTCTTCCTGTGCATTTGTTCTGAGTATCTGTGACTGACAGCTCATGCTGTCTTGCCCAGCCAGTTGGCCATGTCCTAATCTCCTACCTCAGTTCCAATTAGCAAACACTGTCAGGGGACCTGGATCAAAAGATAAGGAGGGGTTTAAAACATTTTCAAAATTAAACACATGCACATGGTGTGTAGCAATTTGTTATGCAGACAGATTTTTTGACATCTGTATCTGACTAACATTGAGTTCCCACCGTATATAAAATTCTAAACCAGAACTTTTGTTTCCGTGTTTTAGCAAGGGCATAAAGTTAATTGTTGGAATTAACCACAAGTTATTATTGAATGAGTTGTATCTTTTCCTACTAAACCACATGGTTAAATATATTATAGAAATTTCTTCCACCAAACTCAGAAATACAATTTCCACAAGGAAAGGAAAGGCAGTTAAAAGTTCATCTCTTAAACAATCATACAACCTTTCAAATGTATAAAGTGCTATAAATAAAAAACCCAAATTCTTATATGTTGATATGGAAGATTAAATATTTATTATTTCTAATTTTAGTACATTGTACAACTCAAACATTTCCTGAAGAATTACCTACCTGGACAAATTTGTATTGATACAAGTAATCACAATAGCAGAACCAGGAACTAGTAATGAGGCTGTAAACTTAATAAACAGCTTGAAAGCACTGTTACTAGTCAGTTTCTGCAGTGTTTTCTCTGAATGAGATGGATCTCTATGAGTGAAAGTAACTTATAAAAGCAATAAATCATAATCAGAGCTGTATTTAAACTTAGATCTGCACTGAAACCTCCAATGCCCAAACCTGGGTGAATTCTTCTACTCCTTGGTTTGCCAATTAGCTACTTTGCTATCAGTGAGGAGAGAGATGACAGAGTTGAAGACCAGGCCTGGAACTTTATAATTGGAGGAAGGCATCTACATTAACATTCTGGTGAAGGTAAAGTCTATAATTTTATTAGAGATTACCATTACACTGGTTATCCATTTGTCAAAACTCACTAAATGAAAAACTTAAAAATATGTATGTTAATATATGTTAATCTTGCCTAAAATACATTGAACCCTCCTCCATGTTATATATGCTGTTGTGTTTAATGGTAACATGCACTGATTTCTAAAATATAGTAAAAATGGGATTGAAAAAGATGAATATGGAGAGTTATAAAACAAATATAGCAAAGCAGTAATGGAAAATGTAGACAGTGGGTACAAAGGTACTTACTATATAATTACTTCAGATTTTTGTATTTATTTGAAAATACTCTTCATAGTATATTGGGAAGGTCCCCAACCTCTATCCCTTTCATTCTGCTAAGCAGTTTTAAGATGTTAAGAAAATGAAACTGATAAACTCAGCTGCTAAAAGAACACATTTTTCAAGACATCATGAAAACTGCATTGTCTACAAATCTTGCTTACTCGCTTTAATTATTGAAGAAGGTACAAAACTCTGTAAGTATCTTCATTTGATTTGGAACAAGATATTATTTTAATGGCCTTTAAGATTTAGAGAAAATAGTTCCATTTTCTAATACAAGAAATACAGCACAATTTCTAGAATTTCTGTATCCTTATATTAAAGGGATATCTTTTAAGCATTACTTCGGTAAAAATTTTGTGAGTTGTAATCTCAGCTGTTGGGAAGCTCTCATGGGTCTGTGACCCCGTCAATGTGAACCTCCACTTCACTGAACCTGTAATACTTCATGCTCATAAATAGCCTTCTAGTCTTTTATTCTCATCTAATATTGCCACCAGATAAAATGCACAGTCATAGGACATATCCACAGGAATGTTTCACAGGAATGCTTTTCTGTCTCTTATGAGTTCAAATAGTTCTCCTGGGACCCACCCATTCACCACAGGGTCCACAAATCAGAATATGTGGCATCTTACCAAGGGATCAACTTTTCTTATCTGCTTACTTTCCTCAAAGAGGAAAAAGGAAGGACCAGAGAAATCAAAGGTGAGGCATTCTGAGTTACTGGAATGCAGGGAACAGTAGATGCTCACGGAGGGCCACAAGCCATGCAACACGATGAGGATTCTGCTTTCACCCTTTCTGAGGAGTGAGCCTCTGCTGAAGCATAACCCAGTGCTCTGTCTCCATTCTTTAACTAACCTTAGGCAGAGTTGCTTCTCCTGAATGCCGGGGTTGGAATCTCTGGCCACGAGTGCTTAGGAAAACCTTTAGCCACTGCTCTTCCATCATCCCTACAAAAAGCCATGGACCTAAAGCCACAGCTTGCCCTCTGGAGAGCCACTGTTTGGCCACTGCCCACACAACAGGCAAAGAGAATCCCTTTCCTGGATAAGGCTGTCGGTTTTCAGTCTGTTACATACGAGCCCTTCTCTTGAGCTGAGGAACGCCACTCACTATGAACACTGGTTTATAACTAGCCCTGCCAAATAGGTACTAAAACAGTTAACAGAAAATCATGTATGCATTGTACTAAAGCATATATATAAAAAAATCAACCAAGATCTTTCAGTGTGGATTTAAACCTAAGTGGCATTCCACAGGCAGAAACTATGGAAGTTGCTCTTCTGAATTCATTTTTAATACAGTTTCCACATTCTAAATCATTTTAATGTCCCACAATCCTAGTAGTCCACAAAGAATTTACTCACCTGAGACAGCCTGCTCTCTGTATTTATCAAGATAATACTGACATAATATTTGGTAGAGAACTGCATACTCCAGATCAAATGCAAAATAAAGGTCATCTAGTTGAGCTCTTAGGACCTATCTGAGCCTCCATCCTCCACATGGCTCCTATGTAGTGCCTGCTTGATTTCTGAGACCCCTCCAATGACAGCAAACTCACTGCTCTACAAATGGAAAGGCACTGAGGCTGACAGTGGAAGCAGACTGCTCACGACCATAAGGTGTGATAGCATGAAGAATCTGACCAGTAGGGGTGAAGACACTTTAAGGCTTGCTCTCTCTCTCTCTCTACCAGTGCCACCTGCCTGGAAATCAGGAATTCAAACCATCCTAGGCTCAAGCTCATTCAAGAATTCAGCATGCTAAGGATTCCTAGGCCAGGGCACTTCTCACTTCCGTGTAATTCACACTTCACCTTAGGCAACGCCCACCTATGTCTCTTGTGAACACTCGCATACAGGCTGCACACCCCGGGACCTCCAAGTTCACTGTATCCTACTCGGTCTCCTCAGCTCAGTCACCTCCTCAGGCCCTCTCACAGATTATTTCTTCCTCGATGGACCTCCCCTAGGACATTCTCCAGTGTGCCTACTGAAACTCTAGGCCCATGCTCAGTAAGGTCCCCAGTGTTCTTAGCCTCTCATGGGATAGTCACATCCTCTCCTGGACTCAAGCCAGGCCCGTGTTTTCCTTCAAGATGCCACTTCCGTATAGACCCTTCAGAAAGGCGCTCAAGTCAGCAAGTTCTAGTGTTGGGGGATAGAGAGAAGAGTGTTCATTTATTTCCTATCCATGGTACTAACTGACTAACACTGTTTCAGTCTATTTAAAAAGAGACGTGAGGAATAACAGAAGAGACTAAGTCATGTATATTTTAGGAGGGGAGAGTCCTGGGAAGAAAGCAGTACGAGTAGGAGCCACAAGGGCCTACCTAAAGCTCCTTCCAAATTTGCTCTTTATATGTCTTTGCTGATGTCTTTTACCACCTTCTCAGTCACAACCCGTCACTCATGAAGGACTTGGGAACCAAGATCACAGTCCTCCTCACCCCTCTGCTCATCTCGCACAAGTTCCACATCAACGCAGGCAATCTCTCTAGAAATGCTATTCCAGGGTCTGACATGACCTCGATCTCCGTCAGCAGGTCACGTCAGTACTACACACCATGGCCGTGCCACGGTCAGGTTACACTGAGCACTGCGCCAGGTTCTTCTTGCCTGGATTATGGCAACAGCTTCCCGTCTGGACTCCTTTTTCTACCTTTGTCCTCTTACTGACAACTGTTCACTCACTTACCTTCCAAGACCATCCTTATAAAAGATAACATCTCTGTTCTCTTCAAAACACCTCACTGGCTGAACAGCACACTTGGCACAAACCCCAGAGAATTTATAATGACCCTCCAAATCCAGTGTGGCCTCTTGCTACCTAAGCAAGTATGTCTTCTCTCCCCTTTTCTTTAGTTACAGGAAGGAAGAGACTCTGGCTCCAAGGCCTTTATACAAACCACTTCTCCCCCAGAACACTGTCATCCTAATATCTCCATGGCTCCCTGCCTTCATCCCTTCAGGGTCCCAGTTGAATATCACTTTACCAGAAAGACTTTTTCTTCTGACTCTTTAAGCCCACTCAAACCCTATTGACTTACCTGGCTCTCTTCTTCATATCGCTTTCACCATTGGTCCACTTTCATTGGACCCACAGCTTATTTTGGCAACCTTATTTGCTAATTAGCTGATGTCTTCTCCCTCCAATAGAATCCAAGATCCAAGGGGTCAGGGACTTCGCTCTATCCTCTGCCATATCTTCTGAGCTGAAAATAGTGCTTTGCTCACAATTGATGCTTATTAAATGGCTGTTGGTTGAATAAGTAAATAGACTCCAATACACCACACACTAATACACTTACTACCACTAAATCTGCTCTTTGACTTCACGGAAATTGTCAGTTCCTCGACCACTAATTGAAACCATAACAATAGTAATTTAAAATTAATGTCGTACTTAGTTCTGTGCCTAACGTAAGTATTTCTCATGCATTATTTATTTTAAACTATATGGTTGATACATTTTTTATCTTCACTTCACACTTTGGGAAACTAGGCTCTCAGTCCAGCTGTGGCCTGTGGGACATTATACAAATTCCTTTCAACAGCAGCTCCAACAATTCTTAGTCCACCCTAAAAACGGTTTCTTGTGTAATCAACTGGACATCTCTTCTCTGTTCGAATCCGCTAGATAGTTAGCTCTGCTAAACTGAAGAGGGAAGAAATAATCAAATACTCTGATTGGCCCATATTTTATGTGCTGGTGACAGCATAGTGTCTTAATGCAGATAGGATACTCAGTCCAATACTAATTTAGGTGTTACCAGGATGGTCTTTTGTTGGTGTGGCTGGCAGCTACAATCTGTTGGTTTTAGTTAAAAGAGGTATTTTTGATTGTGCAAGTGGGCCTCAGTCAATGTGTTTGAAGGCCTTAAAACAAAACCGATGATGAGGGGAAGGAATAAATATGATACAGAAAGAAAATAAAAGAGCATGTATAAAGGGGGGAGGAGGGGGGAGTGGGTAGGGATATGGGTAAAAATGAGAATTAACTTGTGGCATATACTGGTATACAAATTTCCCAATGTTATATGTGATTTTGAGATGTATATAAATTGTACCAATAAAGAATTCAATTTAAAAAACAAACAAAATAAAACCGAACCGAGGTTTCCCTAAGGAAAAAACTCCTACCACAAGACTGCTGCATCAGCTGCTGCTTAAAGGTTTATCCTACAGATTCAGACTTAGCACCCACAATCACATAACCCAATCCATTTAAATAAACCCACGTGTGTATACAGTGCATGTGGGTCATGAATGTACATATATTACTGTGATGCATGTATATGTATATGCATACTGAGGCACATACATTCATCCTAATCTTTCTCTCTCCAAAGAATTCTGACAGGTACATGATACAGCCTTCAGTCTCCACTGAATCATCACTAATCTCTCTCAGTTGTCACTGGTCACCCCTCACCTCTCGTCCCTCAGACTCTCAGCTAGTTGTTTAAGCTCCTACCCAGCAGGTATCTCTTTGAGCAGGCAATTTGGTTTCAGTCTCATGAGGCTGAACCCCTATGTTTCTGACTGCACACACACAGGCATCTCTGCCTGAAGCTATCCTTGCCCTTTCCTGTCAGTACAGACCGTGAGCCCCAAAAGGGTCAGACACCTGCACCGCAGACATTTTTCCCCTGATTTACGACAGAAGATGGAAGCCAGGTCCAAGCAGAACTAAACTAGACATGAGTTGCTTTGCCAAGCTCAGCCCAGTCCTATCTCCTGAAAGAATCTTTCTTCTCTCCCATTTGGTTTGTTAACACTGTCAAGGTGACACCCTGACAGAAGGCCATCACACGACAGGCAGCTCAGGGTGTTTTAATCATCACATACTATATCCCTTGAACCAGTGTCTGGTACATAGGACTGGCACAGGATGTAATTTATGTCAAATAGTCATTCTCTGGTATGGTTTTATGTTGACCACGAAGGAATGATTCTTACTTTTTATGCATTATTCAGAACTATAAGGTAATGTTCCAAGATCTGCTAGTGATGGTATAAACCATGCCCCAACACACATGCAAAATCAGGACAACAAGTAAGCAAAAGTGGGGAAGGAGATAAAAATTATGAATAGCAAGGGTTCTAGAAATTTCTGAAGGAACTATTAGCCTCAGAGTTCCCAGTTCATTTGGCCATATTTGTGCTTCTTATTTAATTCGGTCTGTGCATCTATTACTCTCATACCAAAGTCCTAAACATCATGGAAACAAGTCGCTAAGAAATATGGATCAAGGATCCTAAGTGGCTCGGCCAGTCATTTGGAGGAAGAGCTGAGGTCAGGATCAATCCTCTGACATGCCACATATTTGAGAGTATGGTAAACAGTGCTCCTGTGGCCCAAGTCTCTCAGAGAGACACCAGGGATAACTCCACATAAGGCACTGGCCTGCAGTCAGCACTCCCAGCCCTGGAGGGACCCGATGGACATGAGGCATGCAGCAACCGCAGTGAATATGACTTTCCTCATAGGATCTAGATCTACTGGATCAAGGGAACATGGGCACAGGGTCTGGTCCTTGAGAGAAATTAGGAGTATAAGCAGGGGATAAGGGTCAGGGAAATGACTGTTTAGCACTTAGTATGAAAGTACATAGATGCCCACAGATTATAAAATGTTTAGAATACCTTATTTTATTATAGATTTTCTTTCTTTTTTTCTTTTCTTTCTTTCTTTCTTTCTTTCTTTCTTTCTTTCTTTCTTTCTTTCTTTCTTTCTTTCTTTCTTTCTTTCTTTCTTTCTTTCTTTCTTTCTCTCTCTCCTTTCTTTCTTTCTCTCTCTCTTTCCCTCCCTCCCTCCCTCCCTCCCTCCCTTCCTTCCTTCCTTCCTTTTGGTGGTAGCAGGGATTGAACTTGGGCCCTTGCACTTCCAATGCTTAGAGGATCTTGCTGCCTCTGACCTTAGCTCTGACCTCTACTTCTGCTGAACTGCAAGAGTCACTCTTCTCAAATACATATCTTACATCATTCCTCTGATTAATACCCTCCAATGGCTCCTCTGAAGGAAAAGATAAGGAAACATATATTAACATACCAGTCTACTTTTGTGTTTTTATAGGGATTCTTTCTTTTTTTTTTTTTTGAGACAGGGTCTCACTTTGTAGTTCAGGCTGGCCCTGAGCTCACTCTGCAGCCCAGGCAAGCCTCGAACTCAGCAATCCTTCTGCCTCTGCCTCACAAGTGTGAGGATCATAGGCATGAGCCACCATACCCAGCATTGTGGTATGTGGTACTGTGTGCTGGTGAGTGTAAGTCACTATACCTGATATTGTTGTATGTGGTTACTGGGGATTGAACCAGGGACCTTGGCCTGCTAGGCAGGTGCTGGAACCACTGAGAACCACTAAATCCCCAGCCCATTATATGCATTCTTGAAGTTACTTGAAATGTTATTTCCTCCTTGTCCTCCTGGTGGAATCATACATACATCACAATTCAGCTCAAAACTCCTCTCTCAGGTTAAGCTTTCCTGGTACACTCACACAAAATAGATATGACCTCTAATCTCAGGGTACTGGTGTCTTTATGACTATTGGTTCATGACTTATTTTTCTGTTCTCCCCAGTGAAGTTTCTGGCTCATAAGTGGGTGTTTACATATATAAGTGGCTCTGACTTGTGATAGTTTGACTTAATGCTTTCAACTTTATAATGGTGAAAAAGAGATATACTTCAGAAAAGTCATATTTCAAATTTTGATCTTTTACTGGTTATGTATATGCAATATAGTACTTTCTCTCGTGATACAGAACAGTAGAGGTCAGCCATGCAGAATCAGGACAGTAAACAACTGATATTGTACATGCTTTCTTGCTAAGCTATGATGTTCAGTAGATTAGATATATCAAATGCATTTCCAATTCAGGATATTTCCAATTTAAATGGGTTTATCCAGGTGTGACCCCCAGCATAAATGGAACATTTGTAATTTATTTAATGACTAGTATTGAGAAAAGGTTCCAAAGCTTTTTTTTTAAAACAAATTCTCACTTTTTATTTCAGGCTGTCCCTGAGCTCACTATGTAGCCCAGGGAAGCCTCAAACTCACAGCAATCTTCCTGCCTCTGCTTCCTGAATGCTGGGATTACAGGCGTGAGCCACCATATCCGGTATTGTGCTTTGTGGTACTGATTGCTAGTGGGCATGAGTCACCAAACCCACTATTATTATATGTGGTTACTGGGGATTGAACCAGGGAACCTTGTACTTGCTAGGCAGGCACTGGAATCACTGAGCTAAATCTCTGGCCTGAAGAATCCAAAGCTTTTGAGACCTTATCACCTGAAAACACTGAAAATGAACAAAGAACTAAGATGTTCACTAAACCTATCCTATGAAAATAAATGAAAAATAAGATTCACTTTATGTCACTTTGATTGAAAATATGCTTGCCAATATTAAGCCACACAAAACATCTTCATGCCTTAATCCACTTTACAAACACGACTGAAAAAAATCATTCCATTGGGAGAAATTAGTGGAAGTTATGAAAACAGTTGGTTAGTCTCTAAAACAGGCTTGTCAGGCCTCAAAGTGTGTGAGAATCACCTAGGAATCCCGTTAAAATGATACTGACCCAGAATGTGGACTGGGATCCACAGTCCTCTCATCTTACAAGCTCCCAACCCACCAAGGCCCTAGTCCAGGGACCACACTCTCACCAGCAGGTGCTACAGAATCTACAAAGATAGAAGTAGCACCTGTGGGCCTCCTAATCATGATATTCATAGCTAACAAAAAAGTTTCTTTTTATCCCACAGAGATACCTCCATACAAACATGTCCAGTATTGTGCCCTATACTAGCCAGTTAGAACAAATTTCATTCTTTCTTTGGTATACGTTGGCTGAGTCTAGATTCTAAAATCTTAATGTCTGATAAAATATGCTTAACAAAAATATGCCAATTAAAATGCTCCCTTCTTAAAAACAGTATTTTGGGAGACCAAATTATAATTTGCTTTAGGAACTGATAAATGTCTAATTAAAAGTGATTCCAGTGGGATTTTTTCAGTTTTTTCCCTTTGAAATTTCAGGCATTGAATTTGGTTAACTTTGGGGGAGAGTGGTATTGGACCTGGATTTGGATTTTTATTTGTTCTTAGACTTTCAGGGTAAAGTGAAAATTGAATCTAAACATTCCTGAGTCTGAGGAATTTGCAAGAAAACTGGGCTGTATTCATATACACAGCACATGAGCCTTCAGACTTCAAGATCAGGCACTACAGCAGCCAAAATCCCAAATGATAATGTCTATAAGGACGGAAAGATGTTATAAAATCTAATTTATGAAAAGAGCCTATCCATACATTTGGACACTCATAAATAAAAGTGCTTACAACTATTACAGAATATTAGAACCCAGCCCACATGTTTAAAACAGATGTAATTTACTGAAAATATACATATATAATATTTTTAAAATTTTTATCTTTATTGGTACATTGTATATGCATATCATATCATGATCACACTCAATATTGGAAATTAGTACCAGTATATGATGCAATTTAATTCTCATTTTTAAGTGAAAAAAATCAGATTTATTTTAATACAGAATTTTTAAAAGTATACAGTGTTTGTTATAGGGACACACTTTGCAGCATTAATATTAGATGTCTTTGATAGTAGCAGTGTAGAATATTTGATGCTTCTTTTATCCAAAATGAATTTTTAAAAAATGTAATTCATCACAGACCAAACCCAAGGCCACATCCCTAAGCTAATTCAAAAATCACCAAACCCACAGTGTAGACACTATTATCTTCATTTGCTATGGCAAAATACAGAAGCTCAGGACTGGATGTAGGTCAGTGGCACCATGCCTGCTTGACAAGCACAAGGTCCTGGGTTCAATTCCCAATGCCAAGGAACAAAAGTCAAAAAAATTTAAAAATTTCTTAAAGCAATATACAGAGGCTGATCGGAGGCCTCATGCCAATAGCAGGGCATAATCTTATTAATTCATTAAACATGCCATTAATTAGGGCTTCTTTGCTACATGTAACTTGCCACCTGAGACAGGTAACCTCTAATATTCTTGCTAGGAAGCAATTATTTCCGTGGCAAGTCTGACAAATTTATACAGGTCAGAGCCAAGCACCCCACAACTGCTGAATTCCTTAGCATTGTTTTCAGCCATTTGTTCCATTCAAACTATATTTTTTCCCTGTGCTGTGGGTACATGAGAGGTAGGTCATTTAGGCTCCAGATTGCAGACTTGGGGGCATGGGCTAGGTCACGGGTTCTTAGCTTAGAGATCATGGATCCAGGGTATATAAGGCCCCAGAAATAAAATGTAAAATTTTACACATTGATTCATCTGCATTTACACATTGATTCATCTGCATGGAATCCAGATCCATGCCTTTTATCAGTCTCAAAATATAAAGTATTCTAGAAAAAACTATGAACTGCTGAAATACGAATTTTCAGTAGAAGAAATGAATTTGAGTATAGCCATGATCCTTAGATGTATGGTAAAAATTATTTTACACAGCTCACTCAAATATACATAAATTAAGCAAGACCACATAGAGAAGAAAAGAAAATTCAAATCCTCTAGAATAAAAAAATTATTACTTGTGGCACATGTAACTGCCCCACTAGAGGGCAAAAAATCCCAATAAATACAAATGGTTTCTCAGTATTTTGTCACCAAATTCTTTGATGTCTCTGCTGCATGCAATCTGCCTCCATTCCTGTTCTCATATGCGTCCCCTGTAGAGGCTGTCAGATTTTGGTGGCCTAGGAGGAGTGTGAGGAGCTCACTGACTGCGCGGATACCCAGCCCCATCCTCAGCAGTCTGCAGGGCAGCCTCAAGGCTGAAGCTTTTATAAGCATCCAGGATCACCCTGATGCGGGTGACCTTTCCGTGGCTTGTGGGATAAAGCTACTTTAGTAAAGTCCTTCTTCTCATTGCGAAAGTTCCATCAGGGTGGGGTGGAGCTATTGCTTTTCCCTCTGGAGTAAGCTGCCTTTTTTCCTGAGAAGGCATTTGACTCATCTGGCCCTCTGAATGCTTCCTGTCTATTACTAGACTAGGCGGTGTCACCCTGCCTCAGCTATTTCAGTCAGACTCCCCAGACTACGTCCTCTGAATGGCTTTAAAATGGTCCCATCACCCTGAACCACAACCAGTGTGTATTCTAAGCAGAGAGACCACTTAATACACTAATTAGAAGCTGAACACAGATTTCTTCACAGCCTTATCACAGACAGGGACTAATGACTGTAATAAATGAAAAATTTAATACAATCTATTAGAGGCAACAACGAGAGGTGTGATCGAGTCACAGCTAATGAATCTGCTAATTGAACTTCAACACTGCACTCCAATATGGTTTGAAACCATTACAAGAATCTCTTTAAGAAACTGATACCTACAAGATAATGAGGGGCCCAGGAGTGAGACTGCCATCATACCTTGCATAGCCAAAGCTGGCAAGAATATCTCAGAGGTTTTCCTTGGAGGGCTGGGAGCCTGACCATTTGTTTTCTGAGCACACTGTGATGCCTAACGGGAAAGTTGCCTCAACAGATCTGAACTCTTGAAGTCTTTTCTGAATAGTAAGAGGTTTTAATTAGCATGCAGTTAAAGCTCATTAATATGGGTTCCACAAATGTGAAATTTATCATAAGGCGTTGAGAAATCACCATTAAGTTGGGCTCTGTAACATGAAGAAAGACTTCTGAAAGCAAATTAATGAGATAAACAAAATTGCTCTGCCAATCACTTTCATGAGTACTGTTTTAGAGTTGGAGGAAAACTTGGGGATCATTCAGTTGAGACGATTTGTTCGTAGTTGTATTCATAGTAAACAACATTAGCATTATAGGGCTCCTAACTTCTAGTCCAGAACTCTTTTAATCCTACTGATCGTTACTGATAAGATAGCTGTCACTCAGAAGTACATTTTCTCACCCTCAGTAAATACTAGTGAGTCAGCTATATATAAAGCCTGGGATTTCTGCAAGAACACTGGGCAGCACGAGGTCTACAGAATCAATCTGACTTTTTGTTCTGCAAAATTGGCCTGTTCCTGGAATTATATGTCCTACTGGTATGTCTGTCACAGCACCCTTTAGCTGAACTGCAGCTAAGCAGTGATCCCAATTTATAAGGCTGAGAGTTTGGGGATCCAACTGACTGGATCTACCCCACTCCACACTCTTTGCATATTCTTGCATGCAGCAAATATTGCTGGCATTACATTTATAGTAACTGTGACAATCTGGGGATTCAAGTAGGTGCTAAAATGTCCAACAGAAGGAGATTCCTAGTAGGTGAGTGGGCCAGATGCTAAGGTAGCTCCCAAAGTAACTAGAGAAACCCTTGGTCTGGGATGTGGCTCTCATCTGTATAGACTCCAGGCCTGGTGTGTCCTTACAGCTGGAGCAGATCAAAGTCCTAGGATGGGGATGGGGAATTCACATGAAACAAGCACAAAGATATTTATTAGCAAAATCTTATATATGAACTCATTTACTAGCAATCAGACCACAAGGCTGAAGTCAGTAGATTAGTTCCTATTACATTGCCATACCTTTAATGGGAAGTCAACTCTATGCAGCAGATTGCTCAGTGACAGTGAAAATAGATCAAGAGTAATTAGGAATGTAGAGTGGAGGGAAAGAAGGGAGGAGTACAGGACTGGGAAAAAATAAGAATCAAGACATATCACATATAGGTACAGATTCTCAATGGTGAATGTGATACTAAGTTCCACAGCAAATGTATCGATAAACTCTAAATTAATAAAAAAGAATAATTAGGAATAAATTTTCATCCCATATCTAAAGCAGAAGTAAAGCGGACTGTTTGTTATCTGCCTTTTTTACATTTAAACATTTCTTTCTTTATCCTGTCAGTATGTTCTCTTTTATGGAGTTGTAAACAAGTAGGATCAATGGAATTGACTCCAATTCCCAAGAAGGGACCTACTGGGCTACACCAATTAGCACGTAACACTCCTCTGACCAAACTAATTGGACAAACTCTGGGTATGGGATCTAAACTGGCTCATCAGTGAAGCCTAGAGAGTTTTACTTTTTCTAGGAGAAAATTAGTGCTTTTTATATTTGTGCTTCATTTTGCTCCCTTTCTTGGTCATTACGATGTTTGACTGAATCAAATAAACAATGATTGAAATAAATTAGGTTCCATTTTCTCTCTCCATTAAGCAATCACAAGAATAGTACTAAGTAACTGATTGCTGTCATTTGTTCAAAGGCTTAAAAATGTCAGATCTAAGTTCCAGCAATTCTCCTGCCCCTTCCCTCTTGAACATGAGATGGCCTCTGTAAATCTAGAGACTATGGCCATAACCAGACAAAAGAAGACGGAAGTGTAAGAAGAACAACTCTTAGTATATAAAATTATTATTATTAGCAGTAGTAGTATTGTTCGAGAAAGAGTAGTTTACACTATTTCATTAGCTAGGTCACGTGGACATGTTTTTAGGGTAGGAAGTTTGGGAAATGTATCTTCTTAGTTGAGTCATTGCAAAAGCAGACAGTCCTGTTAGGAAGAAATCTAAGATGGGTAATGGATAGCATTATGCAGATTTCTGTAGATATAAACTGCAATTGAGCCATAAAATATTGCAATATTTGTGGCAGTAGAAGGGCATTTTTCTTCCAAGATATGACTTTATGATGCACTCCCTGGGATATACTGGGATTTGACATCAGATAGATGAAGAGGCAATGAGGAGGGCTTAGGAGTGGGTGACGAGGACTGGCACGCGCCAAGAAGCTAGGCAAAGTTTTTACAGGGGCAACGGATAGGTTTCATTCTTCACAGGAGGAGGGCTGCTTGTGAGGTTAAGAGGTTTCAGCCTGAGATGAGTCATCTGAGTTCTCTGAGATGTTCATTCTTGGGGTCCCACTCTATCAATGTCCTACATTGCACTGCCAGAAGCTAGCGAGTCGGTGAGCTCAGCCCATAACAGAATTCAACGAGTCACAGCATCAGAGCACACGGAGGGTTGTGCAGCTTCACCAACCCCATGGCTATAAGAAATGGTATTATTTTAGGCCAGTCATAAATTCCCTTGCTTTGTCAGCCCGCATGGAGGCAAGAATTTAAAGCCTTGCAACTATTTTCTGTTTCTTCCATTCAGCTTTCTAGCACAGTTGCATACAGCCAGGACAGCACATTTATTTAAAATATTATATGGAGCAGCCACTTGCATTCAATAGAGCACTGCCTTCCACTGGCACTAGACTCCAGTGAGCCACAGCCCCATGGTTAAGGAAATGCTTTGTCATGTGCAAACACCCCCAGCCCCAATTTCTGTTGTTAGCTATACTTTAGCTAGGATGAATTGAAAGGGACCATAAAGGATAGTAGATGACCAGCAGAATCCATGAGAGGGAATAGGGACCAGGAACAATGACAAAGGATGAAAACGGTCACATCATAGACTGTCACCATATTGATGCCCAGCATGGGACGCAACCCTGCTTGGTCCTAGATCCTAGGACATCCATCACAACCACGGCGGGAAGACCATACCAAGATAGAAATATGTTCTCCATGGCCACTGGACATGAAAGAGAAAGAACATAGCCCTCATTGCTGCTGATAAATGCACAATGAACATGAAGAAAGCCAAATTTAGGTTAAAACTGATTTGGGGAAGTGCTGAGTACAAACAGAAACTAAATTCTTTTTTTTTTTTTTTTTGGAGACAGGGTCTCACTTTTTAGTTCCGGCTGGCTCTGAGCTCACTATGTAGCCCAGGCAAGCTTCGAACTCAGCAATCCTCCTGTCTCTGCCTCCCGAGTGCTGGGATTACAGGCGTGAGCCACCATGTCCGGCTAGAAACTAAATTCTTGAAATAGAATTTAACTGCTGGACCAAAGGAGCACAAAACCTATTAGCATGGGTTTTCCTATTTTTTTTCATGAGATCCTCTTTGAATTTGGCTGCCGGTAGAGACAGCGCAGAGACCTAATTGGTTCAAAAGATACATCTGACTGCAGACATTCAGATGGTAATTTTAAAGGAGGGGATTCTTTTTCCTGCATGGTGCTTGAAAGAGTACTGCATACTGGTGGCTTGTTAGGTTTCTACTCTGTTCTATGGGCTGCTTAATCTTAAACTTTAGCAATGGAATAACCGGGGAATGTTCATCTGGTAAAAAATAATCTACTTAATAACAAAGACAAAAATATTCTAGCCGGGCGTGGTGGCTCACGCCTGTAATCCCAACACTCAGAAGGCAGAGACAGGAGGATTACTGAGTTCAAGGCTTGCCTGGCTACATAGTGAGCTCAGGGCCAGCCTAAACTACAAAGTGAGACCCTTTCTCAAAAAAAAAGAAAAAAACAAACAAAAATTCTAAATGGAGTCAAGATTAAATACAAAATATATGAAGATAAAATTTTAGAATACAAAATTAATTTAAGCATTATCAGAATCTAATAAGATGGGAGACCTTAAATCACAAAAGGAAGTCAGACATTCGATTTTTAAAAACCATGGCAGATATACAAATCAAAAATCAAACAAGCAATAAAATAATGGGGGATTCTTTTCAAACTACATGACAAAGGATTGACATCTCTAATATACAAAATTTCTAAAAATTAATGAGAAAAAAATAATCCACCTAACAGGAATGTTGTCCCTCTGGACAAAGTATTTGAATAATTCATTGACCAAAGAGCACATAGATGTACAGAAAAAATGCTGACCCTCACTAGTAGGTGGCAACAAGGAAGTAATTTTCAAAAACTTCACAAATAGGGCCGGAGATGTAGCTCAGTGGCTCCAGCGCCTGCCTCGCAAGCACAAGGTCCTGAGTTCGATCCCGGTGACCACATAGAATGCTGGGCCTGGTGACTCACGTCCACCAGCAATCAACACCACATACCACAGTGCCGGGCATGGTGGCTCACGCCTGTAATCCCAGCACTTGGGAGGCAGAGACAGGAGGATTGCTGAGTTCCAGGCTTGCCTCGGCTACATAGTGAGCTCAGGGCCAGCCTGAACTACAAAGTGAGACCCTCTCTGAAAAAAACAAAAAACAAAAAAAACTTCACAAATACTGAAAAAGTATAACATTCAGTGTAAACAAATACATTGCTATTTGGGATTATCTAGTCATTTTTAATTCTTGTGGACTCTACACTTACTTGCTTAAATTTATTTGTAAGCTCAAAATCAATTTTTGCAGCACTTCTTTGTTCCTTTGAGGTCATTCATGGACATGCTTAGAATGAGAAAAACTCTGAGTCATTCAACAAGCATGTTTCCAGGTGAAATAGAAAAGGTGAGTTTGCCTTCTTGTTTTAGCCCTCATTACAAAAGAGTGTCCTTTTTTATGGTCAATGTAGTGTTACATTTTCTGCTTTTTTGCCTTTAGTTGGGGATTTCACTGTTTTAAATGGCCTCCAAACCTGGTGTGAAGGTACTATCTACTGTTCTTAAGCACAAGGTTATATGGTATTTCATGGTGAAAGTATGTATGTTAAGTAAGTGCTGTGCAGTTATGAGATAAACTGCTGCTGGTCATGAGTTCAATATTAGTGAATAAACAATTTACAACAAATATACAGAAACATCCAGGATTTTGCATTGATGGGTTGATGAAAATGCTGTGGCCAGAAGCTTGCAGAACATAAGCCTGGATCTTCTTTATAGTTAATCATCAATGTGTTGAGAATAATGCATAATGATAGAATAGTTCAGTACTTGCTACTGTAGTATTCAAAGTAATTGTTACAACTAGACAGAATAATAATTGACAACAATTTGACTCCAGTTTTAAAATGCATGGGCTAGGGATTTAGCTCAGTGGTTCCAGTATCTGCCTGGCAAGTGCAAGGTCCCAGGTTTGATCACTGGTACCACACACCACAGTGCTGGGTATGGTGGCTCATGTCTGTAATCCCAGCACTTGGGAGGCAGAGGCAGAAATTGCTGTGAGTCTGAGGCTAGCCTAGGCTACATAGTCGGTTCAAGGTCATCCTGAACTACAAAGCAAAGCCCTATCTCAAAAAAACTAAAAAAAACAAAACAAAACAAACAAAAAAACTAAAAAAAATGTAATATGGCAGTACTAATAAAATTTAAAATGAAAATGGACTTTAACCATGTCTTCTAATTTATCTCCTCAAAATGAAGGAATTATTTGTATTGGCAATGAAAAACCACACATAAAATGATAGGCAACTACCTGAATGGTTACTGATATGGAAATGCTTGAATATATGAACATATATTATATAACAATGTAAAATAAACACAATTCTTCAAAGTATCTTTTAACTTCCCCCTAATGGCACCTGTTTATTGGATGGATTCTACTCTTCATTTTCAAAAAACTGGAATAGAAGTGTGTGTGTGTTTATATATTTATTTATATATATATTGTTTTAAAACCTGAAGGATTTTCATTGCCTTGAGAACAGTAAATTTCATAAGATTGTATATAGCTTGACACAGTTTGTAGAAATGAACAATGACAGCAAAAATAAACAAAACACCTCTTTTTTTTTTTTTTTGCTTTTTGGAGACAGGGTCTCGCTTTGTAGTTCAGGCTGGCCCTGAGCTCACTATGGTGCCCAGGCAAGCCGCAGCGAACTCAGCAATCCTCCTGAGTGCTGGGATTACAGGCGTGAGCCACCACGTCCGGCATTGTGGTATGCGGTGTTGATTGTTGGTGGGCGTGCCTCCATGCCCAGCATTTTATGTGGTCACCGGGGATCGAACTCAGGACCTTGCACTTGTGAGGCAGGCGCAGGAACCACTGAGCTAATCCTCCGGCCCCAACAAAACACCTCTTAACGCCGGTATATACATTTTGACAAGAATGGAAAATGGTAGGGAACAACGTGCAGAGGGTTACAGCTCCTGACACCTCAGCATGCAGCAAACAGGGTTCAGAAAAGATTTACTTCTCTCTTCTTCATACTTAAAGACTTAGCTTTAATAAGTCCATGTGATTTTTAGTTTTAGAAAACTGAAGAGAAACTATGAAAAAGAAAATTCAGTTGAATATGGATGAACAAAACACGAACTCTTTGGGCCCACTCTGTGAGTTTTCAGTGAAGCTCCTGAAATACGTCTTAGCGGCTCATCGTGAGACTTAGGCTGGTGGCCGTCTCCGTGTGCTCTGGGATGACACCAATGACATCCAGCCACGCTGCCCAGGGAACCACAGCTTATGGGGCTGTTGTAGCTCTCTCTACTTCCAGAACATCACCTCCTACCACCTTGATTGGAGTTTGGGGTGTTCTCAAACTCAACCATGCCTTCATTTATAATCTATTCCTTTTCTACCACAGATGGCTAATGTATCTCCTGTATGTAGATTTTACCTCATTTACTTCTCAGGAGGCACTTTGGTTTCCTTATGTTTAAACTGTTAGAGGGAGCAGTCTGCTGCCAGCCTCATGAACCAACAACTTGGTACTTTTCTTATACATGTCCTTACTAGACGAGGACAAGAACAATGTAAAATGAAACCCTTATCCTTCGTGTGACTTTTTGTCTGCATGTGTATTTATCCATGCTGATATGGCTTGTATCTAGTTATCTCCCAAAGCCTCATGCAGTCATAGGTATGGCTTTTTCAGAGGTGCCTGAGATCGATTCATGGTGCAATGCTAGGATAAAGAGCGTTAGGATTAAGGGTGTGAATCTACCTGCCCTATGTAGCCTAGATAAATAAAAACTGTGGTTGGCCCTTGCTGCTTTGGTACCTTCTGCCCACCATGGACTGTTTCTCCTTTCTGTTGCTACCCTGCCTTAGACCTGGCCAGTTATAAACTAAAATCTGTACAAACTGTGAGCTGAATAAACATTTCCCCTTTTAATTTTGCATGTTGGGTATTTTGTCTCAGCAATGAGAAAAGTAACTAACACACATATGTATTTTATATTTTGTCCATATGTATGTTTACATATATTCATATATATACATACACATATGCATTTATAAATAACTCTTATCTCCCAAAACAAATACATCCTCATCCGTGAAATTATCAGAGAGAACTGGGGTGTTATTGCCAAAAATAAAGTTTATGTGTCTCATCAAAGGTACAGAAAGAGGAAAGCAGAAACAAAAATCAAGAAAGAGAGAAAGACAAGAATGTGCTTCACTGCTTTTAAGAGTTACCTCTTCGATATTATTTATACAGATTCATTATTTCACCAGAACTGTTCCCAGTCAGCAAGTATCATTTGGAATTTATAATTATTGTTTCATTAGTATCAAAATTTCAAGAGCTACAATTTAATATGCACACATTCACATTTTCCTTTATGTATTAGTGAAATGATCTTTAAATATCTTATTATATTTCATATTTTAAAAGCTTAGGAAGAAGATTATTTTATATGATAGGATTCTCCCTTTAGCTAACAAGATGAATACTTCTCTATGTTGGGCTATCTCTTATGTATGTTCTGCTGTTACCTCAGTAATTAATAGTAAGAGTTAGCATAAATAGGATGGCCTGGAGGACTGTATCTATGGTACTCTGTTAGACACATTTGTAGAAAACAATCCAACAGATAAAACAGTAGACAATGTCCAGTGAGGCTGGCTAGATGAAAAGTGGTTCCTTTTTGTGCATTAGGTATGTTTTTGCCAAGTCATGCTCTGAGTACATCACTACAACATCTCTGAAATAAAAATATTATCTCAATTCCAGAGCCTACCTCAAAAGCACAAAATCTAGAGTTCAATCTGTGGTACCAAACAAAACAAACCAAAAATGCTATCTCCATGAAACAAACTAGATTTTTTTTTTAGTCCATGTAATTCTCAAAAGAGAGTTTGGTAGCACCAGAAAAGATAAAATGTATATATCCTTGCACCACCATGAGATCTTTGGATGGCAGAACGGATGACTGGATTCAATATAATACTTGTTCAGTATCTAGGGTACTTTCTGTTTTCTAGAGCCTTCAGAAGATCCTCAGCAGATCAAGGGAAGTGAGAGAGAAAAACAAACACATTCCTGTCCTTTCTAGCCCCAACTGTCAGAAAGCAGCAAGCCCCAAGGACTCAAAAGTAGACTTGGCCTCAAAGAGATAATGGTGATGAAGATCATACCATGGGCTAGTTGATGGGTAAAGGATCAAATGAAGAAGTTAGCTAGCAAACAAAGAGGCAGACAAACATAGGATTGTGCAAAGGAAGTTATGGACAGAAATAGGTCCTTGAGTGGCAGCAGGTCAGGAGGACCACCACGCCACAGGCCAAACTAGACCAAGATTGACGGTAGCCAACAAGACAGTACCTGGGCTTTCTGCAAAACTATTCACATGACAAATGACAGCTGACAAACAGTTCAGGCACCAGTGGTTGCACCAAATGCTTGGCTGACCCTCTTAATGACTAACACACAGGGTTCAGAACGTATACTGGGGTCACCTGGCATACAAGATGGGGGTTATGTAACCAAGAGGACCACAGTCGTGTCCAACTGGATCTTTAAGACCAGGGCAACACTGGCCTCACTAGCACTGGCCACCTCTCTAGTCTTTCCACTCCCCTTCTTTACCTAGTAATGGAATACAATTAGGATGTAGACCTGAGAGGTGGGATTTTCAAAAGTGACAAGTGATCAGGCATGGTCCTACTTTTGTATAGAGACTATCTTCTTTTTTTTTTTTTTTTTTGAGACAGGGTCTCGCTTTGCAGTTCAGGCTGGCCCTGAGCTTACTATGTAGCCCAGGCAAGCCTCGAACTCAGTAATCCTCCTGAGAGAGACTATCTTCTTAATAGACATAAAAATGCCCTGCTCTTTTCTTGAAATAAAAGACAAACTGACATCTTTATAACTGAGCCCATTCTACTACTGAAAAAGCTGAACTTTCACTCTTGCATGTATTTTGTGGGTTTGTGTCTATATTAGTCAACTTATCATAGATGGGACAAAGTGCCCGACATAGAACTTAAAGGAGGAAGTAGTTCATTTCAGATCACAGTTTTAGAGGTTTTAGTCCATAGTTGGCTGGTTTCAGGGCAGGAACATGATGGAAGGGCATCATGGAGAAGGGATATTCAACTCATTGCAACCAGGAAGCAGCGCAGGGGAAGAGTGCCAGAACGGAGGGGTCCAAGGACCTGATCCATCCCCAAGATCAGGGCCCTAGACCCACTCAGACACACCCAGCAGCGAGCAGCATGCTCTACTAATCTCATAGGTATCTCTCAAGCCAATAGGTTGATAATTAATCAATTAATCAATATTAGCCATAACATCAACAAAAGAAATAGAGGATCACTTCTGGAGGTGGGTACTAATTTGGTAATTTTCTATAATCTTTGAAAAACAAAAACAGCCTCCCACATACTGGGGAACAAACATTGATTAAGCATGAAAAGGAGAAATGTCACAAAAAGGAAGAGCACAAAACCGTAATAACTTACTCAGTTTCTGATGGTTCACTGGAGAATTTCCAAGTAGAACATGCTTGCAAATATATAAAAAATCTTCAACCATATTCTGCTACCTACAACATCTATTCACAGCCCCCACCAACAAAAACACTGCCTGCACACCCCCATAAAACAAAACACAATCTGCCTCCAGTTTTCCCATTACCCTTCTCTCTGATGAATTTGTTGGTGGCTAACACAAGCAGTTTAGCAAGGTCAGCTAGGCTGCAGAGAAGCTCTGATTAGGATAAGTTATCAATATAAATACAAGACAGGCAATCACGAGTATTTAGCATAATTAGCATTGTCATGTACCCAAAGCATTGCCCAGTGATTCACACCTTAGAAATCTTGGTGACAAGTCCTCAAAATGGACCAAAAGAGAGGGGTGTGAAACTGATGTCTACAAAGCATTTCTAGCCTCTCAAGCTTACCAAGATCTGTGGCCCTAAACCCTCTTTCTTAGGAAATTAATATACTAGTTTCACATTAGTTTCTTTGGTGACGGTTTCCAATATCTGGAAGACCAACTTGAGATAAAAATCTGGTGGTCAGACCATAAAACCTCTCTAAGGTTCTGGCAAAGTTAGAGTCATCTGTCATAAATTTAGTAGGTGTATGTACCATTTAACGTTAGTTTGACATGTCCTCACTGCCCGTTCCTTTCCTTATCTTCCAAAATTTAATGTAATATCTAACAATTAGTGCCAAAGATGAAACAGTGGTAAGGAGGTCTTTTCAAACTGCAGTCAAGGCTGGCAAGCCTGAAGTTTCCTAAATTTAAAATAAATGTAAAAGTAGGATCTTTTCCAGTAGCACCTTATAGTGCAGGTCTACTGTAAGATGCATCTTGAGACTCAGGTCACTGGGGGGGTCTCGGGAACATAGCATCATCTCCTGTGTCCTCTTCTTGGTTTTTTTGGTCTCTCCAGTTGAATCATTTTTATCAGTTTTAAACCTGCCCAGGTATCCCCACAATACAAAGCATACTGCTCTGTTATTCCTTTCACAGCTAATTGGGAAGGAAGCATCCATGTATAACTATATTTTAATTTCTTAACTTTCCTCTCAGTCCTTAACCTACCAGTTTGAGTTTTGGTCCCATGATTTTCCTAAAGCACTGCCTGCAGACATAGCTAATAACTTCTAATTCTCTGAATCCAGAATATATGTTTAGTCCTTTAAAACTTGCTATTTTAGCAGTACTAGACACTTTGGACTATTTCCTTCTTAAAACTTTCCTTGACTCCAGAAAGACCTCCACAGTCAGCTTTCCTCTTGCTTTTCTGACTTTTCAAAAACTTCCAAGATTTGTTTCTCCAGGATGTAGTTTCTAAAATGAGTGTCAATGTCCTCTTCTGTGCAAATCGATTTGGCTGAATTTCATTGACATCAGCATTTTCTTAGGAATTTCTGTTCCCCTTGATTTCAAAGTAAAAAGGGAAGCTGAGGGTCCTGATTTGACAGGAAAACATGACCTGTCCATATTTGGTTGATACTTTTATTAAGTATCTTGCTTAGTAATATGGATATATCAGAGGGAGGGCATTTATGAATTCAAAAGCATTGAAACTTGCCTCTTTATTAAGATGGTAGGAAGAAAATGGCAGAGAAAAGGTAGACTGAACGACAGTTACCAGTTTTGAAAGAGTTCCTCGGAAGTCAAGAGAACACAGCAGGGACAAAGGGGAAGGAAAAACCCTAGAAGACCAAATACTGTCAATCAGTCATCACATAGCATTCTACAGTTCAGTTTAGTTTCATTTTTTAGATTATTAGACAAAGTGCCTTTGAAGTGCTCCCCCACCCAGTATTCTCATTGAAATTGAGTTTAAACAAAACTGAATCTGTTATCAGGATAAAGACCTGAACTGACAAAGTCACTACAGATTTCCAGAACTAAAATGACTACAAAACATTGTTCTCTCTTGGAATGTTACAAATTTTGCTTCTCTCCAAGATTTCCCACCTAACTGTACTTCTCATAGAGAATCCTGTCCTTGCTTGGGTGCACACAAAAGGTGGTAGGTGAACTGTGAACACATCTGAGAGGGAAGTGAAGATGCCTGGAGGCCAAAAATAGGTGAGAAAGGTGCAAGTAATCCAGGCCTGGTGGCTCTGGAAAACACCTCTCTGACAGCAAAGAGGCACTAGAGACATTTTGCGATTTCTCATCCTTCTCCAAGTAATTTATTTCTTCGGCGCTAAAAACAGTGTGCACAAGACTGTCACTAAGGGAGTAATCCTCAGCCCACGTACAGGCCAACCGAGTTCTTGAACACTTTAAGAGATGATTTTCAACTGTAAAGAAAAAACCCCAAAAGATTTAAGGCAAACTCAGTTTGCTTTTCAGTTCTCAAGAAAAGATCCATAGTCTGCGGCTAGAAGGCTTGTTGCAGCTCATCAGTATACGTGATAGTCGACAGGACATGCCACTTAATCAAGAACCCAACTGTTATTCCTCCCTTCCTACAATGCCATGATAGTTCTGTTACTTTACTTCCATGTGAGTGGAATATCAATGATATCAGAACAAAATGTGCCTATTTTAATAGTAAGATAGACATCTAATAGTAAAAATGGCAAGTAGAAAATATACATGTTCTATCCTTTGAGACAATCACTTGAGTCTTTAATATTTAAGAGGATAGGTACTATAGTCTTCTTAATGAAAGGAGTGGAATATCTTTGTATTCCATGGTTTGGTTCATAGAAGGATACTTTATAAATGTTTCATGAAGAAATATGACAATAGGAGTTTAGATTAACATCACTATACATGTAACTGAATCTTTTTGTTTTTTTCTTTTTGGAGACAGGGTCTCGCTTTGTAGTTCAGGCTGGCTCTGAGCTCACTATGGTGCCCAGGCAAGCCGCCGCGAACTCAGCAATCCTCCTGTCTCTGCCTCCCAAGTGCTGGGATTACAGGCGTGAGCCACCACATCCGGCATTGTGGTATGAGGTGTAGCATTATATGTGGTTACTGGGGATCGAACTCAGGTCCTTGCACCTGAGAGGCAGGCGCTGGAACCACTGAGCTAACCCTCTGGCCCATATAACTGAATCTTTAATTCATCAATGTGTATTGTTAGCTTTCCTTATCTGTGATTACTACATCTGTCCATTCAACCAAATTTAGATTGTAAATATTTGGAAAAAATCATGACTGAACTGAATCCATATGGATTTTTTTCTTTGTCATTATGTTTTTGGCAATATAACAAGGATTTATATAGGATGTATATTATATTAGGGATTACATATAACCTAAATTACATATAATCTGGAGATGACTTAAAGTATACAGCAGGGTATATAGACTCTTATGTGTGGTGTGTGTGTGTGTGTGTGTACATGTGTGTATGTATAGTATACAGGCTACTGTAAATACCATGCCATTTTATAAGAGACTCGATTTAGAGATTTTGGTATGGAGGGGGGTGGTCCTAAGACTAGTCCTCCACAGATACTGAGGATACCAATAGATTGCATCAAAGAAAGTGATTTCATAAGAGCTGGGCAATTTTACAATACTCATTCTTATAGTCTGAAAAACTAGCCTAAAACATATGAATTCCCCCTGGGCAGAGAACAAGCATAAGAACTTGTGGTTTCTTGCTACTGCACGTTCCCTGAGCAAGAGGAAAAGGCGGGGAGCCAAGAACAGAAGGCCTTCTAGAGTGAAGCTTGCTCAGCGCTCCTTTGCTGGTCATATGGGCTTCTTGGGGCCAGCAATGTGGTCACTGTGCCACTTACCCAGTTAATTAAGGCTCCAGCACAAACACATTACTTTCTGTAATACAAGGAAACTTTGACTTTAAATGTTTTATTACAGAAATAGCATATTTGAATGAAATCACTCATTTCAATAATAATGAAAATTTAGAAAACACATCTTAATTTTACAAAACTCAAATGTCTGCTGCCTTTTGGAGAATAGAACCCATATATTTTTCATCTGCTTTTCATTTTTCCTGTTAGACCTCTAACAGTATGCATATTTTCTTATCTCATTGACATTTTACTCAGATGGAAGTGATATAATAGACCTTATCATGGGGTAGCAGGGAGGAAAGGTAATTGGGTTTCTGATAAAATAACACACTGTATTATGCTGTACATAGTACAGAGCTCCCAATAGGCACTCAATAATATTAACCCCTTCCTCCATCCTGCTTTGTCTTGCTGATTAGAGACCATATTTTAGCCCTGCATAAACCAACACTGTAAAGATTATATTAAAACAGTCAAAGTGGCTTCTGATGCACTTTATTTGTTCAACAAATGGATAATTTTTAAGTATATCAAGCACTGTGTAGGGAGCTATAGATACAAAGCTGAACATGGTCCAGGCCGCATCCTCACAGATCTTAACATCCAGTGGGGATGCAGACTCTTATATCTGGGCATGATGACTCCAAACCCATCCCCTGATTTGGGTCGCAAGTGACAAAAAATTCCAAGTCTAAGTGGGCTAGGCAATAAGGTAGTAGTTTTGGATCAAATGACTATGGTGGTCAGACAGGCTGGTCAGATGCAGTTTCACAAAAGGGCAATACAATGTCACTTTTACACAATATTTTCCTCTCCTCTCTTCTATTTGCTTCTGAGTTGAGTCTATGATCGAGGCTCATAGCCTAATCTGCTATCAGATTAATGCTTAATGCTACAACAGCATTAAGCTAGCATACATTCTGCACATGCTTATGGATAAGATTTTCTCTCCCTCGAATATTAAAATCTTCAGAATGATTCTCATTGGCTCAAACTGGGTTAAGTTCCATTTTCTGAACCAATCAGAGAACCCAGATGAACTGAGTGCAAGAGTGGTGATTTGAGTAAGCTGCTTGTTCCCTTCCTCCTGCCCTCTCTCTTCCCTGCCCTCTCAGTACCTTAGAACTTTGGTTTTACTCATTTACTTCCTCAGCAATCTTGGAGTAAGGTAAAATAATTGTTCTACCAGTAGATGATGAATCTCAGAGCTTAATAATCTCTCCCAAGGTTTCTCATACGTGATCCAATATTTTGTAAGGAAAAGGAAGGTTTTGCGTTGCAAAACCACAAAATGCTCGGGAATAAGGGTAAGATGCTTCAGGAATAGAGAAGTAAATGAATCAGAGGTGGGATCACTCAGACTGAAACCCGAGGCGGGACTGAAAGTGAGCCAGATGAGGTGAGCAGTTGCCAGGAGTTGCAGGGAAAGACGCTGGTCAAAGATAGGCCAGAGAATAATGAGGCTAGAATTTGGTCTTGAGGGCAATGAGTAGCTACAGAAGATCCCACTCAAGATCTTGACGGAAGTTAGGTTTACAGGGTAGAGAGTGAGCATGTAGTGATGGGCAGGACAGAATGAAGGTTCACAAGTAATAGGGTATTGCAGTAAAAGCTTACTTTGCTCCTCTAGTTTCTACTTTCCAGCAATCTCAAATACCTGAAAACGATATTTTAACCATTAGCAAGATTATAATTGAACATTTACTGACATATACATGTGCTTACTGTTTAGCTCTTTGGGGAGTAATCACACTTACAAAATAAAATATTTAGTTACCAAAGCAGTCTATATAGAACATTTACATTTAAAAAATAACACGTGGATAGAAAAAAACAGAAGATTAATGACAACTGCATCTGGGAAGAAAGATTATGAGGTTTTGTTTGTTTCTTTCTTTTGCTTAAAAATGAACACACTACTGCTTTAATAAGTTTAAGAGATAATTCTAAAATTTTTCATAAGAACTACAAAGCAATATATGCTAATTAAAAGAAATTCAGACAATATGCTAGTTTTTACAATAACATAGGAAGCAACACTACCACAATGTAGCAAATTCTACTTCAATGGAAAGAATACCCACTATTAATACTCTGGTGCACAGTCTTCCATTCTAATCTAAATAGGTATATGCATTATATATATATATATATATATATATATATACACACACACATATAGAGAGAGACAGTTTTATGCAAATATAAAATATGCATGTGTGTATAGCTATATTTTTTTCCTACAAAAGGTATTATACTGAAATAATGACCGAGGATTTGCTTCTTCCAAGCAACAAAATAGTATGTCTGCCTTTCCATGTGAGTTAATAATTCTTTAACTCCATAACACTTCACAATATCAGTACACTACAATTGATTTGCCTGGTCTATAACTGATGAATATTTAAGTTGTTTCTAGCTTTTTCTTACTAAAATAGTAAGGCAGTGAAAGCCCTCTGTACAGATACTTATATTTTTATATAAAGTGATACAAAGGCATACATATATAGGTTATGTATCTGTTTTATGCAAGGGTGATTTAAGATTAATTTTTTGGAGTAGACTAGGCCAAAGAGTATATATTTTAGATCCTGCCAGATACTGTCCAGTTGCCTCCCTGAAAACACTTCCAATTGATACTCCAGCAGAGAACAGTGTATCCTCACCTCATCTCATCTTTACCAGCCCTATAAATTATCAGTTAATGCTGGTCGGTGGGTCCACAAATTGCATTTCATTTCACAGAACATATTTTGGAGAATACTGTTCAATAATGATTAGTTTGTTAGTATTAGCTTATAAACTATTGCTAAAAATATTTTAGCAGTCTTCCCAAAATACTTATCACTAGAAACCTTTTGTACAGAACATTAATTTTCTTTTTTGGTTCAAAATTACAATCATTTGAATTAATTTTCATCTGATTAAGGATCTAGATTGATAACAACCTCCAGGATTGTACCAGAAAATTAATATAAATATAGGGCTAAAATATATAGTGACTCAGAGCATACTCATAAGCTGGTATTTGGAGAGAACTCCTAACCTGTTTAGCGTGGAGTTGTGGGAGCATTCAAGTGTGGAAATATTTATTCTAATTTTGGACAATTTTAAAGAATAGTTTAAAAGACACCCTGCTTGCTCATTGCATAATCCCATGAGAGTTCCAGAGGAACTGTTTATTTGCTGCACAGGATAGCTCAACAGGAAATGGGGGAGAAACATGAAAGAGACATTTGGGAATTTACATGGAGGACAGAGAACAGACCATGATGGGGACAAGAAGAGGATCTTGGTGGCGAGTGTGAGCAAAGGAGGAGGATGAGTCACTGCCCTGACTCAGCACAACGAGGGTGTACCGGCCCAGTGTCCAGGACAGGCCTGTTTTCCCTTAGAGGAAGCCTGGATCTACATAAAGAGCATACTAGAAAGAATATTTGGGATCATATTCTAGGTCTCCATACTTCTGTCTTTGTCCTGTCCCTGCCCATGCTGTCCAGACTTTAAAGATAAATCACTGAGCCATCAAAGAGAATCGAGGAGGTCACTTAGGAAGACAATGGCTAGAGTCAAGAAGGCTGGACTCAGACCCCAGGCATCCGTTTATCTCACACCAGTGAGCAGTAAACTTGCTGATGCTCCCCTCAGATGGGAGCACAGCAGGTCTGTAAGGGAGCTGAGTTTTACGTTATGTATAGTTCACCACACAAGATCTATTTTTGGCCCCTCACCCCAAGAAGAAAACATTGTAACTTCTACTTGGGGTGTCTCTCTCTCCTCTCTCTCTCTGCCTCTCCATCTCTGTCACTGTGTGTTTGTCTATCTGCCTCTTTCTGAAATTTCCCTCTCGGAGAAGACAGCCAATGTGGCTCAGTTGGCAAGACATAGACGTTTGCACTTAAAAAGCGTCTGAGGCCTGACAATGGCCACATGAGTGAGCCTGGAAGTAGCTTCCCCAGCCGAGCCCTGAGGAGGCTGCTGCCTTGGGAGAGACCCTAAGCTAGACGTACCCAGTGAACCGTGCTCTGAGTCCTTACAGAAGCTCCAAGAAAGCAACCCAAGTTGCTAACTTTTGGAGCACTTCATTATGCAGCAGTTAACTAACAGCTGTTAACTGCCATGTAGATCTTGTTTTAATCATTATAACAAATTATTTGGGGCTTGATAACTTTATAAAGAAAAGAGGTTCATGATTTTGGTCCAAGAGTAAGAGTCTGCAGCTGGTGGTAGCCTCTTCGACAGCAGAATTCCCAAAGCTGTGATGGGTGTCACATCAGTGACAGTGTGTGTGTGTGTGTGTGTGTGTCTAGCTGTCATTTTCCCTCTTCTATAAAGTGTTTGAGCATGAGGACTGCACCTTTATGAGATTACCTAATCTTAGTGATTTCTACATACCATAATCAGACTAATTTCCATACTCTTGAAAGCTCACAGGGAGTTAAATTTCAACACATAATATGCACTCTATGACGATCTCACAGCAACTGGCAAAGAAGAGATTTAAACTCAGTTTTATCTGTCTCCAGAGTCTGAGATCTTTCCTTATTTATTACTTAATCATTCAAATATGTATTTGTGCCTGTAGACACAGCAGACACTATGCTGGAGACAGCATACAGTAATGAATCAACAGTCGACATAACAAATAAGATCTATTTTATGCAGTCTTTGATTCATATCTAAGCAGAGATCTGTTGTATCAGTTCTTCTGGAAGCCTCCTATACCAATGGCAACAGTATAGGTAAGAGCTGAATAGCTAGATGGAATGAGATGCCCCCTTGCAGAAAAGGCTCACAGCAGGTCAGTGGAAGAATCTTCAAATCAGCTATACTTTCACTGAACATGTTACACCCGCTCTTATTTGTGATGGCCCTCTCTTTCCCAAGCAATGCCTGGCGCTATAGTTTGGAGGAATGTCCCATAAAGGTCTCTATAAAGGCTTGGTCCCCTTGGTGATGATTTTTGGGAGATGCTGTGCCTTTAAGAGGTGGAGCCTCAGCTGAGGTCTTTAGCTCAAGGAAGGCATGCCCTTGATAGGGACAGTTGTCTTATCTCTCCAGTTCTCTAATTTTATTCCTGACTTGTGCTGTGAGCACTTTCTCTCTACACTCCTGCCATGATGTACTGCCTTCTCTAGAGGCCTAAACAAATGGAGCCACATGGTCGTGGGTTTAAACCTCCAGAACCATCAGCCAAATAATACCCTCAATCCTTCTTGACAGGCTTGTGTCAGACACTTTGCTATAGTGACAGGAAGCTGGGTAACACACCTGGTTTTGAAGATTTAAGTATTAGTACTCTCCTGCTGGTGAAGATGACACTCCCTAAACCTATGTAGTATAGATGGTCCCTGACTTAAAAATTATTTGACGTATAATTTTTTGGCTTTATGATGGTACAAAAGGAATGTGCATTCAGTAGAAACTGTATTTGAAATTTTGAATTTTTATCTCTCTTTTGAACTTTTATCTCCATGCTGAACTGTAGTTCCTCATCCCAGGACCACAAGGGAAAATGACTGAGGGCCTACAGTGTGCTATGCTAAGGGAGATGATCTAGGGTGGACATAGTAAAAGAATTTTCCATGTAGCATATTTTCAACCACAATGGGTTTGTTAGGACATGACCTCATCATAAGTTGAGAAACATCCAAATACTGCAATTTTTATAAATAAATATAAACCACACAGGAGAGAGATGAAGTATGTGATTGCTAAAAAATTTCTCAGCTAGTTGAGCATGTTAATTCTTCAATATAGAATAAATAAATGCTTGATTTTTGTTTTAAATTGGTCTGGATTTTTAACACACTTAAAAATATACCAATGTTCCAGTTCGCGCTATACCAGTTAGAAATGCTAAATGTTATTTTGTTTTACATCAGAGTTTAGTAGAGTTCACATCAAGAATGGAAATTTCTTCTTCTTGTAAAATACACGATAGTACAGTACATGTTTTAGACTTCGCTCAACTCTCTCATGATAGCTGGAAAGCAGCCATTGATGTTATACATTATATAAATCTATGAGTGTTATCTGTTGCTTCACAGAACTCATTGTAGCTGCAAATCAGGAAGAGTAAGAAAGGAGGGGGGCAGAGAGAGAGAGAGAGAGAGAGAGAGAGAGAAGTAGAGGGAAAGGGAGAGGGAGAGATGATGATGATGATGTAGAGACCAAACAGGAAGGTGATGGATAAGCACATGAGCATCTAATTGACAGTTCAGCCCAAAGCCAACCCTACCAGGTAGGCATCTTGAATAAAAGAACATCTTGCCAGCCTCCCATTTTTTATTTTAAGAAAATAACAATTGATGTTAAGAACAGAAGTGGATTCTCTCATTAGAAAAATCAACAAATCTCCCACAAAGCAACAATTGTCCAGAATTTCCTAATTACTCAAATAGGACAGATTAATTAAGTCATTTTAGACACTCAAACAAATGAAATGTATATAAGTGGAAAGCACATTGCGGTAATGATTAAACTATGTACATGAGGGGCCTGCCAGGCAGTAGAGATTTTAAGTTTAGGAGTTCATAAAATTTCCATTGGGCTAGTACATTACAATAAGAAAGCAGCCATAGATAATCTGGAAATAAATGAGTGTGGCTAAATGCCAGTAAAACTTAATTATAGAACATAGACTATGGGCCAGATTTGGCCTCTGGGCCATAGTTTGCTGATCTCTGGCTTATACAGTGTTAAAGGGAAGATTATCTTTTCACCACTCAGACCTTGTGCATCCTAACACCTTAGCAAGCATTCGGTTCTAAAACCCACCAAACTAAGAGGTAAGAGTTACCTCTTAGATTCTAGAATTGCCTGTGGTGGCAGCCACCTACTGAGGAAGGGGCATATCACATCTCCCACACATAGTTCCTCTTAAGTAACTCAGTCACTGACAGCACAGAGCTCATGCTGCTTAAATTACTTCTCATACCAATAGTTTCTCACAACTGAAATGCAAGTGCGATAGGAAATTGGTATTTACAACCACCTTGAATAATGCATAGGAACCTTTTAAAGGAACGATGAAGTCTCCTGGACCTTCAGCACTGTTTTAAATTCTTTCTGTAGCAATGCTGCTTAAATATACACAACACTAATACCAACACAGCCAAAAGCAAAGTGTTTTTGGTTACAGGGTTTATACAATGCAAAAACCAAAATAAATGTAAAAATTAAATATGAATCCAGCAACAGTTTGACTATATTAAAATAATGTAATGGATGATGGTGTTTTGCTGCAATTAATCACTGCTTGAAATATAATACCACTAACTGCGACAGTCCCAAATTACAGAGGAAAAACACTACATCCTCATTGGGCCTCCTCTAGTTAGTGTACACAGACCATTTACAAAATCAGTTCTCCTTCTTTCTTCCCTTCATTGGTCAGAACAGTGTCATAGCCACTCACAGAAACAAATAAAAACTCCAAAACTAGTGGCAAATGATACAGAGTGTGTGTATATATAATTCACTGCTTCCAAAGGGAATTCAAAATCTCTGAGAGTGTACTGAGCCCCCTGGCATGAGAACCAGTGCTGCAGACATTGGATTACCTAATCCTGGTTATGCTTTAATGCTTCTACAGTGACTTCTGTTGTCTTATAACCTCCGAAGCATTTATTGTTATCACTTTTAAGGTTGTAGCTCACACTTACTGTCTAGTATTGCTTTCCATCTCTCTGGGTCTTCATTTTTTTTATCAACTTTGAAGATTCTTTGTTCTTTCCTATCACATCTATCACCAGTTCCTTTGTACCACAGAACAAGCAAGCAAGCAGACTGAAGGTTCATGTTCCAACTCAAGTTACAATTGTGTAATTTAAGAAAATCGCTTATCTTTTCTGAGCTTCAGTTTGTCTATTTGCAAATTAGGATGTTTGACTCTAAGGTCTGTCCACTCTTAACAATCACTATTGCTATAAGGTAAAAGAGAGGAAAGCACAGCATCATCATCCATCTATTGGGAGAGGGAAATACAGTTTGTTAGCCGAGGAGGAACCCCAATGAATATCTGTTTATTTAGAAGTAAACATCAGAGCAACAAACTTAAAATTAAAAGGACCCCAGAGATAATGTAGCCTACTGTTCTATTCTTATTGTAAATTAATCAATTTGAATGTTACTTTGGGACTGGGGCTTACAAAAGATATTGGAGAGTAATAGGGAGGAACAACCCAAAGTACTTATGCTTATGGAGACTAAATTATATAGGACATATGAGGAAGAGGAGGGGGGAGAGAGGGAGGAGGGAAAGGGAGAGGGAATGAGACAGACAGAGAGAGAGAGAGAGAGGGAGAAAGGGGGAGAGGGAAAGGGAGGGAGGGAGAGAAGGGAGAGGGAGAGAGAGAGAGATGGAGGAGAATGAAGGCTGCCATCACTACTTTAGCAGTCTTCTTGGTAGACACCTAACCTGGAGCCTCTAGAAGCGAGGTGCCCACCAGCCCCCCGTGAAGAACCTCGGAGCTGTGAAGACAGAAGTGTGTAGTGGAGAAGGTGGCCCTCCAGGAGTGAAATCTCCTTGTCTGGGGGGATATCATTTCACCTACAGTTGACAGTTGTCACAATTTCCAAGTGAAAAATCTGGTCCCTAGATGTCACACCTTGTGATTTCTCAGGAGAAACAGAATGTTTGAAATTTTACATAAAAAAGTATTAATTTGTAACTATTGGTATTTTGCCCTAATTTTTAAAAATTTGAATCTTTTTTTTTGAGAAAGAGTCTCTCTTTCTAGTTCAGGCTGGCTCTGAGCCCAGGCAAACCTCAAATTCAGCAATCCTCCTGCCTCTGCCTCTCGAGTGCTGGGATTACAGGTGTGAGCCACCATACCTGGCACTGTGGTATGTGGTATTGATTGCTGGTGGGTGTAAGTCACCATGCCCAGCATTGTATGTGGTTACCGGGATTGAACTCAGGTCCTTGCACTTCCAAGGCAAGCGTTGGAACCACTAAGCTAGATCTCCGGCCCCAAAATTTGAATTTTTATTGGTATGTAATATATACACATCAGGATAACATACAATATTGAGAATTTGTACATTATATAACACAATTTAATTCTCATTTTTCCCATCCCCTCACCCACCCCCAAACTCCCGCCCCTATATACATAAGCTTTGTTTCCCTTATTATCATATTTTTCCCATTACCACTACACCCCATTTCCCTCTCAATATTTTCTATTTCACAATATCTACCATATAGTCTAGAGCTCATTTACATCTTCAGTTTCTCATACCAAGAAAAGATACGATAGATTCCATTCCTGGTGGCAGCAGCGAACTGAGGCCTGCACACTGGCTTGTTCCACCCCAAGCCGGCACAGATGACTTGGCCGCTCCGGGTGCCATTCCGTCCCTGGCGGCTGTGGTGGACTGAGGCCCACACACCAGCCTGCTCCACCCTGAGGCAGCGCAGATGACTCAGCTGCTCCAGGCGCCATTCTGTTCCTGGCAGCGGTGGCGGACTGAGGCCTGCACACCAGCCCTCTCCACCCCAAGCCAGTGCAGACGACTTGGCTACACCAGGTGTCACTCGTTCCCGGCAGTGGCAGCAGTGGAGGACTGAGGCCTGCCCACCAGCCCACCCCACCCAGGAGCTGTGTAGTGAGGAGTCAGGTATGGACCCCAGGTGCCATCCCCACCATGGAGGATTGAGGCCCACCAGCTGGCCCCAACCCCACTCTGGAGCTGTGTTGTGAGGATCCAGGTCCGAGAGGAGCCAGAGCCATTTCCTGCGTCCCTCCACACTGCAGCCGCACTGAGACACCAGGCAAGATTTAAAAAAAAGGGGGGGGGTCTAGCTTCTATTTTGCCATCTACTCCTAGATCCCTCTACTCACCTCTTAACCCCACACCCTCTCCTATCTTCTTGTCAGAAGCAATACCCAGAAATAAAAGACTCTTAGGCTGCCCTATTTGTTCTACTATACTACTATAAGAAGGTGTACAAAGTCTCCAATGGTCTTACAGCATACAGTTGGTACTGTTTTATATATGCCCTTTTATCCTCTATTACCTGCTGGCATATATGAGGTTCTAGAGTATAGGTGATCTTCATAAATCTGCTAACCCTATTTCACTCTCCTTCTGTCCCCCTACCTCCCTGACTCCCCAGTGACCTCTTATCGCCAAAGGGTTCGGTGGGTGCATTTATGATCTACATGTTGTATACACATTGCTGATTAATTCTAAATTTGGGCATAGGGACATAGAGGTAACTCATAAGCTGAAAGTCTCCAGAATAGAATTTAACAAAACTTTTCATTTTATTTACTGTTTAATACTGATATTGGTATTGATTATATTGTGGTAAAAAACATGATGTGATTGTTCTGCTCAAATACCTCCCATGATGTGTCAGAACTGAGAACTTTCAAGAGTCATTACAGATTCAAGGAGGACACCCCAGGAAGGTGCCACATCCAAAGAGCCCCAGATAATAGAAAGAAAGAGACCTGCAACAAACATTGCCCTGTCATCAGGCAAAGAATAGCATTAGTAAAAACGAAAGAGTAGAAATGAGAAAATATACCAAAAATCAGACACAAAGATCACCACCACAGGGAAATTCAGAGAAAAGAGAAATAGGGCAAACTGAAACTCAAGCACCAGGACTCTC
>PVIC010006562.1:0-53851 GCA_004025085.1 Thryonomys swinderianus
ACTTAATATTACAATCTCAAGATGTATCCATTTTCCTAGCTCTTTATAGCAGAGTAGTACTTCACTGTGTATAAGTACCAAAAACTTGAACTGGAAGTTATTTTCTATTAGGGCTTAAAACACTTCAGACCAAGCTCTCTTGGCCTTCAGATTTTTGTTGTGAATTCTGCTTTAAATTTGATGAGTTTGCTTTTATAACGGATTTGCTACTTTTCTCTAACAGCTTTTAAGACTATCTTTATGTTGGACATCTAGGATTGTGGCTGTGCTGTGTTGTGGAGAAATTCTTTTCTGATTGTGGTTATTTAGGATTCTACATGCCTGACTTGTCTGTATGTTAAATTATTTCCCCATATTTGGCAATATTTTTAAATTATTTCCCCATATTTGGCAATATTTTTGTGATTATTTCTGTTTTAGTATTGGGAATCAAATTTAGGACTTTGCCCTTGCCAGGCAGGCATGGTGCTACTGTGCTACATCCTCAGCCCTGTAAATGGTTTTTAATACTATTTGTCCAGTCTTCTTATTTTTCACTAACTCCAGTTCCTTTTAGATTAGTCTTCTTTGCACCATCCAGCAGCTCTTAGATCCATTTTCCATGTTCTCTTGTTTTTAAGGTACCTCTTAGTAGTCGTTTTCTAGGTGTCTGGATCCCAGGTCTAGAGAAGCTGTATTTTTGCTTCCAGCCTCCACTCCATCTTTTTTTTTTTTTGAGACAGGGTCTCGCTTTGTAGTTCAGGCTGGCCCTGAGCTCACTATGCAGCCCAGGCAAGCCTCGAACTCAGCAATCCTCCCGAGTGCTGGGATTACAGGCATGAGCCACCACGCCTGGTGCTGTGGTATGTGGTATTGATTGCTGGTGGGCATGAGTTACCACACCCAGCACTGTATGCGGTTATCAGGATCGAACTCAGGACCTTGCGCTTGCGAGGCAGGCGCCAGAACCACTGAGCTAAATCTCCGGCCCACACTCCATCATTTTTAATCTTATTAAGCTCAATTTATCCTGAGATGCTTATGCACATATACAAGGTGAAGTTTAGGAGCACACAGATCCCTCCCTGTGTCTCTGATATGAAATCTAACACTCTAATATTTCAATGACAGCAATGGCAAAGGAAGACAAAGAAAGACTAAATGAAGATAACTACTCTCTTCTGTGACCACTGGACCACTACACTTATTTTAGAGTTAGGACCAGGAATCTACCCTCCACTTTGTGGACCTAAAGATCTTAGCGTCTGGCTCCAGATACCTCAAATACACAAAATCTGAGATAGACAACAGAAAGACAATTTATAACACAAAGTAACAATGCCTAGTGGAATATTTGTACTAATATTTTATCTTATAAACAGACTTACACAAAAAGTCAAATCTTTTTTCCAATTTTTTATTCATACACATTTGGAGGGTCATCTTGGGGAGTGGGTACATGTACATAAGACACTTTGTTTCTTTTTTAAAATTCTCTCCTCCTCTCTTCTCCACCCTGTCTCCTCCTATAGTCCCCTCCCCCCTTTCCATTCTTGTTGCTTTTACTCAACTTATTTCATTCATGGCCTATGACGTCTACATTCACCGAGGCTATCAGGGTCCTGTATGTGGCTGATCTGTATTCTACTTATTCCCCCATCATCTCACTTCACTCCTCACTTTTGGTTCTCTAAGGAGTCAAATCATTATCAGAGAGACACTTGAATTTAACTCAAAATAACATAGTAATAGTAGCACAGACAGGCTGCAAGACACGTTTTAGAAGAGGTAGTTCTCAGAGCCCCTTTTTAGGTCTGATCTAGCTCTCTCTGTTTTATTACCATCAACTACTCCACTTTCAGGATATATTTTCCCACTGGGTATTTAAGACCAAGTCAAAAGAAGATTTTTTTGTTAATTAAAATTCTTTTCTGTTATTATGGTTGGGTAAGGCTCTTCAGGGGTTGTTTGGAGGCCCTGTGAGAAGCCTCTTGACTCTAATTTCCCCCTCTACCAGCTGTGTCATCTGTCAGGGTCTCGCTGACTCTAGAAAGCACTGGAGCCCTGTTTAATGACCCTCTTCCTGGAAGAGGGCACACTGGTCAGCTCCTATGCTCGGGGATGCGCCCAGTCTCCCTGACTAGGAAGTGGAATGACTCACGGGAGGTTCAGAACCCTTCCAGAGAAGTTCCATCGCTCCTTGGGTCCCGCCTAGCCTCAAAGAGCAAAAGCCCAGTTAGTAGCTATACTCTCAGCCCTTTTAATTTCCTTATCTTTGCTCATCGGGTCTCAGTTGTTGAACACCCCAAAGGCCAGTTACATAAGTCTGAAAGTAGGGACAGTATATCCTAATCCTATCACACATTTCTTTCTCAGATATTGGAGGCTGAGCGTCATAGCCTACCTATTGTTAGGGTTAACACCTATTATAAACATTCATAAAATAAATCATCCAAATCAGTTAACGATCTAGGCAAAACATACGTTAGCAACTTTAAAGATGCTTTTTTTTACTCTTATCTTACTAGCCACTTTAAATTGTCATTGGTTAAATATTTACCTAAGTCATGTTAACAAAAGGCAGTTCACCTGATTGTAAATGTCTACTTACCTATCAACAACTTTATCATGTACCCAAAGATTATGTACAGGGGCAGAGACTTAACTCAAGTAGTATTGTGCCTATGTTGGAAGCACAAGGGCATGAGTTTGATTCCTGGTACCATTTAAAAAAAAGATTACATATAGAAATAAGTACACACTTTAAATAAGATCATATATAGCTTTTTCTAAATTGAATTCTTCATTGGTACATTTTATATACAGCTCACAATCACGCTCAACATTAGGAAATTTGTACCAGTATATGACATGAGTTAGTTCTCATTTTTACCCAAATCCTTACCCACCCCACAACCCCTACTCCCTATATACATTTGCTTTCTTTTTAAAAACATGGAACCTTTCACAAATTTGCGTGTCATCCTTGAGCAGGGTCATGCTAATCTTCTCTGTATCATTCCAATTTTAGTATATGTGCTGCCAAAGCGAGCACCATATATAGATTTTTATGTTACCGTGTTTTAAGTTTTTGTTTGCCATTTTTATGTAAGGTTGAGTTCAGCAGTTTAAGTGGCAATAGATGGCTTCTTTAAAAAAAGCTTCTTTAATTTTTTTTCTTTTGTCCAAGTAAGTGTGTTAACCCTTGAATAGCAGTATATCAAGTTTTCCTAGGGAAAGTTCACAGAATCAGAAACATATAGAGAGGGAGGGATGAGGAAGGATGGAGGGTAGAGAGAAAGACTTAGAAAATTTGAAAAATGGAGGAGCTACAGGTATGTTGGCCAAATTTAGGACTCTTGGGGTAATCCCTTTGGGTCAGTGTTGAACTAAGAAGTTCTTCTTATGTTTATTTTGGATTAATTTTATCTGGGGCTGGCACAGGAGTCCCTGTTAAGAAAGTGTAACAAAATTGTTGCTGTTGGTCATCATTTTTTTTTTTTTTTGAGACAGGGTCTCACTTTGTAGTTCAGCCTGGCCCTGAGCTCACTATGTAGCCCAGGCAAGCCTTGAACTCAGCAATCCTCCTGTCTCTACCTCCCTACCTCCCGAGTGCTGGGATTACAGGCATGGCCCGGCACTGTGGTATGTGGTATTGATTGCTGGTGGGTGTGAGTCACCATGCCCAGCATTGCATGCGGTTATCAGGATCAAACTCAGGACCTTGAGTTTGCGAGGCAGGCACTGGAACCACTGAGCTAAATCTCCAGCCCACTCCAGGCTACTCTTGAGTACTTTCTTTTCTTTTTATGCTAGTTAACATCTCAGAGGGAAACTATTAGGAATCAAAGAAAGAGAAGGTGTTGAGATTGTCATGTGGATCTGCCCGTTGTACCTCCCTGTTACAAACAAATCAAGTTGGAATATTGTGTTAAAATTTAGAGCACTACTTTAAGGCCATCCATCTCTCTCCACTTTTCTTTCTTTGGTGGTAATGGGGATTGAACTTAGAGCTTCGTACTTTCAAGGCAGATGCAGCACCACTGAGCTGAATCCCCGGCCCTCCATTCTTTTAATTTAAATCAAGGCCAAGCAGAATTACAAAAAAGATCAGGGTTTTGTTTTCCTGTTTGAAATGGTCTCAGTTTTATAAAATGCATCCCAGGGTCAAAGTTTTGCAGTGAATACTGTGTTACCCACTGTTCTGTAAGCTTTCTCCCTTGCAAGCTTCTGAAAAGAGTTGTAAAAGGAAAAAAAAAAAAAAAAAAGACAGGATCCCTTCAGATCCTCCTCTTTCCTGGTTTTGGAACTAGTCCTCACTGGCCTAGCCCATTCATGGAAGACTTCAGTATGAGATCAGGCACTGGCAACCAGTCCCACCCAATGGGCAATGCCCATTATTCCTGGGTCAGGCAATACTGGGCAGTCTCACCTTCTGTCATTTCAAGAGCACAGGCATTCCTGCTCTAGCATGCGGAACGTTCTGCTTCCAGCATTTCTGAAGCCTTCAAAAGTATGTGAGCCTCCTTGCTTCTTTCATAGCAAGTCAGAGAGACAGAAAAGGGATGCACACAAATGTGGATTTTTCTCAAAAAAAAACACCTCCAAGATCTTAGATATTTTGGCCACATCTGGGACCTACAACTTAGGCAGAGTCCTCATCAAGACTCTGCATGATTAAACAAAGTAAAAATCTGGACATGTCACTTGTACATAGTGATTACAAAGCACATATTAGATTAAAGAGGGATTAGATAAACTGAGATTGCTTCAGAATAATTAAAAAGAGACTGGCTCTTAAGAAACATCCTCGCAGGTTCCCAGAAGAGTGTTGAGGGCGAAGTGAGTGGGACTCGGTCCCAGGAGAGCTGCAGCAAGCATGTGACAGAAAGCCGAGCTGGCTGAAATGGCAGTGCACTGTGCCCCTTCCGTAGCCAACTGTATCACTTCCTCCCATGTCACGTTGTCAGGCACCTCTGCGTCCGCCCCCATTGTTAGGCGGGAGCTACAGTGACTGAATTCTGCAGATCCGTAGTCAAAACTGCCTCGGGTCTATTCCCAGGGAGTTCTTTCCCCCAGTGCATTTCTGTTCCTTCTTGCAGAAAGCAAAGGTCAATCAGATTCACAAAGTAAAGAAATAATAAGTCAGCTTTCTTTTAAACAAGGCCGAGACAGATAAAAGGGGAAGACTGTCCACAAACCATCTTTTAATCCAAAAATGTCTAGAACCTGTAAGTGTGCAGCTCTGGCTGCTCACAGCTCAGTCACCCAGAGGTGGTTTTCTCCCACTGTGCCTCAGGAGTCACACCCACACTCATGGGTGGGAGGTTTGCCCGAGGCACGGGATGAGCACTCTTTACTTGTGCTTCCTAGAGAGCAAGTTTTTAGTTCATCTGACCCAGGAAGGTCAAGATATCTAGGCATGGAGGCCCCTGTAATCCCTGCACTCTGAGAGGCTGAGGCAGGAAAATCAAAAGTTGAAGCCCAGCCTAGGTAACCTAGTGACTTTGTGAAACCTTGTCTCAAAATACAGGAGTTGGGGATGTCAGTCATTGCGAAGGCCTGGATTCAATCCCAAGTTCTGAAATAGAAAGAAAGGTAAGGAAAGGGAGAAGCAGAGGAGGAGGAGATAAAGAGGAAGAAAAAATGAGGAAGAGGAGGTAGAGAAGAAATAGAAAAAGAAAGTCAGGGGGACTAGGAAAGGACTCCAGTTTGAGCAACTGGAAGGGGCACCTTCTAATTTGAGATTTGTACTGACCCACCCATAAAAGAAAAAGGCTAGCTTTTATGGATTACCTGAGGTGGGCCAGGATCTAGGGAATCATTATCTATTTCTTATTTTGTAGATTCTGGAGAAGTCCTTATGACTTAAGGGTAATTCAGTGCCATGGAATGACCTGTCTTGCTTGGGAAGGTCAGGCTCACCATGGGATGGTCTCTGAGGCTCTGCTTTTCAGGGAACGTAAGCTGATTACAAGTTTAAGACAATAGCTGGTGACTTCTAGGCAGTACTACAAGGGACTCTGAATTGGATGTTGTAAAAACTGGCACTTGGTTGTCTCAGTAAACCCTAAAGATGACTTTATTCATTTCTTGGTGTTCATAGTCTTGCAAGGAGATGAGCTAACCAGGTAAATTTAAAGCAAATAAACCTTGGAACATCTACACTCCTTAAGTGATTAACATATCTATGTGCAGAGCTGAACAGGGATCTGACTCAGTTTTAAGTTAGTAATAGAGACACATAAAACAAAGGCAGAGATGCTAAACTTTTATGTTGTTCTTAATTACTCATTCAGTATCTGCAGGTTTAGCCTCTTTTTGTTACACATGACATTTCTTAGTCCATTCCTCAATCTTGAGGGATTTAGTGTATTGGCTAATCTACCTTCGCAAGTTTTCTGGCTAGGTAGTAAAGTAGTATATAAGTGATAAGCTGAATCTTGAGTTTCTAAAATACCTGGTCATAGAGAATAAAGATATGGAGAACCTGTGGATAACCTTGGGTAACTTTGATCATGCCTAATGACTATAATATCTTTTATTTCTTTCTAACTATCTTTATTTCTTCTACCCTGCCTCAGGGGCAGCAATTGAGTTACTGTTATGTCTTGTGTCTAGATGTCCCCCAAAGCCTCATGCAGCCGTAGGTAGGTCTTTGCAGAGGTGGCTAGATCTAGAGTGTCATGCTGGGATCAAGGATAGGTAATTACTAAATCAGTCCACTGATTGGTTTGGCTTAGTTTTGCATGTGGGTAATGGGAATATTCACTCTGGGTGTGAGTGTTATCTGCCCTAAGGGTGTGTAGCCTGGATTGACTATAAGGTACAGAAAGAAACCTGCTGCTGTCACTTGCTGCTTAGTGCTTTTTCTGTTTCCTGCCTTCCACCTTCCACACCATGGACTGTTTCTCCTCTGTGTTGCCCCATTGCCATGCAATCCTGCTTTGGAACCAGCCATTATGGACTGAAACCTCTATAAACTGTGAACTAAATAAACCTTTCTTCCCCTAACATGTGGTTGTTGGTATAAGACGGTTACCCACCTTAAAGGGAAGACAGAGGGTCCTAGTCCTGAAGTGAGGCTGCCAATCAGCCCAGCAGGTGTCTTCTGAAGAAATGTGAGTAGGAAATTTGCTCCTGGCAGGCTGCAGGAAGTGTGTGTGTTCAGTGGATTTTCCTCCTCCAAAGAGGGGTGGAGGTTGGAAAGAATGGTATGCAGAGGACAAAGACATGGTAAAAGCTGGAAAGCATCCTGAATTCCAGAGCTGAGAAAAATCCCCTGAAGGCTCCATAGTTCTTACCAGGAAGTGGGGGAATTCCCAGCTGTTTGGAGACAGTGCAGAAGAAGAGACACTTCCAAAATATCAGTGCTTTCACCAGCAAGGGCTGTCCCTTTCTGTGGCAAGTCCCTGCTGATCCCCTCCAGTTGGAAGTGAACTCTTGAGACCCACGGTGTCCCTTTGAGGCTTGGGATCCAGGTGCTGCCGGCCCTCACCTTACCCAACGCTCCCGCAGGCTTCGCCACCCACCTGGCTCCTCCAGCTCCTCCCTGGCACTTCTAGTCCCCTCACTCATCTCCTAGACTAGATGCAAGTGGTGGAGGGCAAGAGGAGAAGCTCCACCCTGAGCATCCCCAGTGAGCGCGGCAGAGAGCTCAGGGCAGCCTGCACCCCACACTAGGTTCGCTGGCTGCAGCTGCCATTGGCTCTGACTCTGTCTGGGGACAAGTGACTCAACTGCGACAAGCCCAGGCTTGCTCCTCTGCGCAGCGGGGATGCCCCTCTCTCTGCACAGCTGGTGTCTGCGAGGGTTTCCCGCAGTTAGCTTTAGAGACTGTTACTCACTTATTCAAACATCTACTCAGCGTGTTTTGAGGCGGAGAGCTTGATGGTTTCCTACGTGCAACGCATAGAACAGTGAACAGAACAGACAAAATCCTTGTCATCCTCTAGCTTACACTTTGATGGGGAAGTTGAATAAAAACAAACAAGGAAATAAAATAAACATGGAATGTATGGTACATATAATTTTCTGCCATGCAAAAAAAAAAAAAAAAAACAACACAAAACAGAAAAGTGGCATAGGGTGAGATAGTGTAGAACTAAGGTAGATTTACAGCGCTCAGGAAGCCTCCTGGAGGAGGTGACGTTGGAGCAGAGACCTGAACAGAGTGAGGAAGAGGCCAGGTGACAAACTGGGAGAGCTTCTGAGGCAGAGGGTTGCTCCAAGGCAGGGAGGCCCCAGGAGGCCCTTGAGGCTGGAGTGGAGGAAGCAGAGAACAGCATGGGAGAGATGAGGTCAGAGACAGCAAGGCCAGATTCTCCAGGGCCTTGTTTACCACTCCGGGGAGTTGGGGTTTTGTTCTAAGTAATGGTTTCGAGCAGAGCAATGACATGAGCTGATTTGTGCTTTTGAAAGATTACTCTGTGTGGAGAATTCCCTGCCAAAGTGGAGCCAGGAGAGCAGTTAGGAGGCTGTGGTCATTATTCATCTCAACCGATTGCCCCCAAACCACCTTCCCAGAGCCTACCACACAGCTCCGGCTCCGCAGCCATCTCATCCAGTCATTGCATTTGCTGCCCATTATGTCTGGGGTCTGTCCCTGCCCTCCAGGAAGCTGCCCTGGTGCATGCCCCAAAGGACCTCTCTCTCTCCCTCCCATGTCTCTTCTTCCTGTGGGAATCTGCACTCCCACGGCACCTTGCCTCTGTGTTGTACCTACAAGGGGGCTTCCCTACAAGGTACGAAATGCAGCCACTTACACAAGGCTCACTGTCTTCTGCCTGATCCTTCTTCTGAGCTCCTCTCCCTGCCTGGGCAGATGGGTTGCAGCTCTAGGTTCTGCCCCAGATCCCTGTCTTCCCACTCTGCCTCTCGGCTGTCATCCCCTTCTCCAGATTCCCTGCCTCAAGGCCAGTATCACACTTCCACTTCAATCCAGTATCTTCCATCACAGGGTTGACTGCACATCCGCTCTGCTCTTCGAGAGTCCTGCTTCGTGAAAACGGATAAACTAGACTACCTTGGAGGGAGATCACCTTCGAGTGGGGAGAGACTGAAAAGCACATAAACAACTCCACGATAGATAATGTTGGGAAGTGATAAGCTGAAACTTAAAGCAGGGAAGCAGAAAGTGCTATAAATAAGGGGCCAACTCTAGCTAGAGTTATCTCAATGCAGGAGCCATGTGAATGTCTGGGGAATGAACAGTTCAGGAAAAGGCAGAGACAATGCAAAGGCTCTTAGAGGAGATAGAAGCTCATCAAGATAGTCTGACTGGAGTGGGGAGGATATAACCTCAGATGCTGCTCTTAGCCTCATACCCACTGGACTCCTCCAGCTGGAGACCACTGGGCATCACAAAGTAAATCCAGTTTAACCTGTTCATTCTCTTCCTCCCCAAACCTTCTCTTCTCCCTGTCCTGTAGTCTGAACTCTCACCTATTCTAGTGCACTGGAAGTGGCCATGTCTTTTCTCTCTCTGCTGGCCACCTCTTTCACCCAGGCTTTCTCAGTTCCACCAGCAACCTCTTCAAAATCTTTCTCAAATTTCTACTGTTTCAGGCTTAGGCTCTCACTCTTCTCATGAGTGCCATGGCAAGGATCCCTTAACTGCTTCCTCTCCAATAATGTTCTGGTTGGAAGATGATCATTGATAGAGAAAAATTGCATGATGCAAAGCAGCATGGGACCCACCGAGGAAGAGCAACTGCCGTAGGCTGGTGGGATCAGGGGAGGGTCTGTGGAAGAGGGACAGCTCATCCTTTCCCAGGCTAATGGCCCCCATCTAGCCTTCCAACGTGGACCTTTCTCTAGAGACCTAGCTTTGTCACCTACGTATCCAAGCTTTTACTGACCATCCTCCCACTCTAGGATCTGGGCCTTTCCTCCATGGCCCACTTAGTCAGAAATCCTTTCCACCTCCTGATAACACCCTCAACTCCAGACTTCATGATGAATTTTCAGTTCCTAGAATGCACAATGTATTGCCTCAGTCTCCGTACTTTCTGTTTCCTCTAGTCCAGACATACTTGGTGCCTTCTTCCCTCTTGTTTCCTCGCCTACCTAACTCCTCCTCCTCCTCATTCCTCAAGAAACCAGCAGAGCTGTCCTGTCCTCCAGCACCTTCTCTGATCTTCGGGCACTGTGAGATGTTCCAGGTTTCCCCATAGCACCTTGAGTCACATGGCTGTACAGCAGATGCCTATGTATGTCTCTGGATCCCCTATGCCTGGCAGGTCCATGATGGATTTTCTAGCTGGTAGGTAGGAATTTCAGCTCATTGCAAAGGCTTGGCACACCAAAGATGCTCAATAACTATTTCTTTAGTGGATGGGTGGATGATATGAGAGTGGGAATGGTGTTTATGGTCTGGAAAGGTCCTCCGGCACCAAGAGGGGTGCAAAGGGCCATGCTAAGGGCAGAAGCGTGGAGATGATCATGAGCATGATGTCACACTCAGGGCGTAGGCGGCCAGCCTGATTGCAGCAGAGGGCATGAAGGGAGTGCAGGGTGATGAGGTTGGAAAGGCACTTGGAGCCGAGCTAAGGCATCTGGACTCTATCATAGATGTATAATAGAGGATTATTACCAAAGTATGACATGATCAGAACCATGTTTGAGGACATCAGCCTGGGGCAGACTGAAGGCTGAATGGTAGATTGGGGAGACAGGAGAAATTTGGGGACCAGGCCCACTCTGCGGGTTGACAGGGAGCTTATTCTGAGCCTCTCCTTGGCCGGCGGATCTTTACCTAGCCACAGCCTCTGGTAGCTGTGAGTTGTGGAAAGCAAGAGCCCCATGCCAGCCAGTGTTTCCTCCTCCACTTGGCAGGAGCAGGTTGCCCTTCTTGGTGACTCATTCTGGAAGGGTCATCTCCCAGTAGAATGTCATTGTTGACAGGAAGAGAGGGTCAGACTTTCCCTTCTCCAGCCAGCTTCTTGGACACCAAGACAGCAACACAAGACTGCAACGAGTGGAGCGGGTGCTTCCTCAGTGGGCTGGAGGACATGTCCACCCCAAGCCACACCACCACCTACACACTTGGAACCACCATGGCACATGACAGCCAGCCTAGCAGCACCAGTTGTCAGTGAGTCAGGCGGCCCTGGAAACCCTCTTGCAGCCAGCTGAGGAGATTAAAGGACACAAAGGACAGAGACAATGCTGTCTCAGCCTCTGTTCCTGGTCACGAGAACCAGTACTTGTTCCAAGGCACACATTCTGGGAGGCGTCTGGGGCTAATGAGAGGAGCAGAGCTTCTTAAGGAAGTAAAAATTTAAGGAAGGAACAGGGGCCTATAGACTCCCAGAGAGACATTAGCTAGAACTGAGAATCAGGTCAGGAAACCTGTCACTCTTACATGGAAGCTAGCAGGGTAGCAAACCCAGCAGGCTGGTTCCAATGCCAGAAGTTGTTAAAGTTCAGTTTGTTCTCTGTAGAAGAGTAAGGTCACACGTGTGGCTTACTTGAGCTAAGCTATCCCACAGAACTCTTCATGAGCCAGGACGTTCAGCTCTGTGTCTGAGTGACTTCAGCCTCCCCTGTACAAGATGGTGGAAAGGAGCTACCTCTCTCTTTTTTTTTTTTTTTCTTTTTGAGACTGGGTCTCGCTTTGTAGTTCAGGCTGGCTCTGAGCTCACCATGTAGTCCAGGCAAGCCTCGAACTCAGCAATCCTCCTGTCTCTGCCTCCCGAGTGCTGGGACCACAGGTGTGAGCCACCACGCCCAGCACTGTGGCATGTGGCATTGATGGCTGGTGGGCATGAATCCCCACGCCCAGCATTATATATGGTTACCGGGAATCAAGCTGAGGACCTTGCACTTGCGAGGCAGGCGTCAGAACCACTGAGCTAACCCTCCGGCCCAAGCTACCTCTCTTTTAAGGATGTGGGTAGCTATTCTTAGTACGCCTGGGACTTAGACACAAATGTGAGTAGCAGAAATGTTGCTGGGCTTGGACTGAGGGCTTCGAGCAGGGAGTGAGGGGAGGTAGAGGTGAGGGAAGCCGAGGAGCTAGACTTTGAGAAAAGAGGTAGATTTTGGAGACGAGTGTAGGGTTGGGGGAGGGGCACTTCTCTCCCACAGCAATCTCAGCACCCTGAAGAGCAAGATTCCAAGGACCTGGCTCTGTAGAGCTCTGTAGACCCTGCCACTTGCCAGTGCCTGGGCTAAGGGCACCTGTGCAAACCAGGACTGGTTTGTTCTCTGCCTAAATTTTTCTTCTTGTCATTCTTAGCTTAAGTGTCACATGCACCTAGAGGACTTTCTTAACCAGTTCTTTGTGGTAGCCTATCATGGACCCTGTTTTATTTTCACTTCCCACTGCCTGGTATTTTCTCTATTCATTTCTTTGGTTATTCTGGTCTAATTCAGTGCAGAATATTTGCTCTTTGTTGTTTGTGGCTGTTCCCCAGGACACAGAGCAGTGCCTGGTACTGAGTAGGTGTGCACATAGTTCATCTATTTGTGAATGAATAACCACTGCTAGCATTTATTGAATGCTCACGATATGCCAAACACTTTTATTCAGGGATTAACTCCAGGAACAGCAAACTGTGGTCTTCTAGGCAAATCTGGCTCACTACCAGTTTTCATAAATAAATATTATTAGAGTGCATATCCATTCGTGTATCTACTGCCTGCAGTTGCTTTTGTGACAGTTAAGTAGTGGTGAGGACACCATGGATGGCAAACTAAAAATGTTTATTTTCTGGCCCTTTACAGAAAAGGCCTTCTGACCCCTGTATTGACTCATTTAATCCCCAACAATGCCATTTGAGGTCATTGCTATTATTTACAATGTTTTACAAAGCACAAGGGCCAGAGTTCTATCTCCACTACCATAAAAGAAAAACACACATCCGTACAATGTTTTGCAAATAAGTCCACTGAGGCACAGAAAGCTTGTCCTGGGCTACATAGCTAATGAGTATAGAGGGTGGAGTTGAAACCAGACCGTGCTGCTCAAGACCCAGATAGCAAGCTATCTATCATGTTCCATGGTTTTTCTAGGCATGAACAGGAAGTACTGGGGGTAGAACTGTCATACATATCGTGAGAGTAGTGTGTAAAAGGAAAGGAAACTGAGTGTGGTGGAACATACCTGTAATCCCAGCACTTTGGGAGGCTAAGGCAAGAGAATCACAAATCAAAACCCAGGCTGGGCAATGTAGTGAGACTCTGTTGCAAAATAAAAAACCAAAGAAGGGTTAGAAATGTAGCTAAGTATAATGGCCCTGGGTTCAGTTCCCAGTAATATACACAAAAAGACAGAAAGACAGACAGACAGACAGACACACACACACACACACACACACCATGTACAGAAAACAGAAAACAAAGAAACTTAAGGTGACTAGGAAGCAAGTAGGTGCCTTAGAACTCAGCCATCATTTTTGATGCTTGGTTACAGTCAGAGACCCTAAGATTTCAGGTACTGTTTCCTGGAGCAGAAGCCCCACTGCTAAAAATAAAGATGTCATCATCTGTCAATCTAAAGACTAAGTGTCTTATATTTTCCACTTAGGACATGGTGTCCCAAAACTTTTGTTATGCCTTTGACCCCTGCTATGGCCTGTCTACAAGCAGGGGTCCAGTTTCTCTGCCTTAGTTTTAGTAAAGCTTGTATGAAATTGGACATAATATTTTGAAAAAGCTTTTGAACTTTTGCCAAAAAAAAAAAAAAAAAAAAGAAAAGCCCTGGCTTCTAGGAGCTGCACTGTTTGAACATGTATGAGAATTGCTCATTTTTCTACATTGAAATGTGGACACAGTTCAACTCAGAGGTTAAAGAAACCAAGAATTAGTTCCTCTAGAATCAGAGGATAATTTGCAGTCTTGGAAATCACAGCCCCACACATGAGGCCTCCTACAAGCGCTGAAGGTTTTTCCTTGCTAGTAAGAAATGCAAAAAGAATTGGAGGAGAACGAGGCAAGCTGGAGGAGGAGCTGAGCAGAAAGGAGTGGACCCTCTGTCCAGGGGGAGAGGCTGGGTCTGACAGAGTGTTCCTGGAAGGTGTGCGCTGGTGGAAAGAAGCTGTGGAAAGGCACCTGCCCCCAAGCTTGTGGTCCCCGGCAGCCACCAGGTTTACCAAGCGCTTTCACATTTGTGGTCACACTACTCATGACAATGTCTGGGGAACAGAATTACTTCTGTCCCCCTGAGAAAGGTTATACAATTTGCCCAAAGTCACACAGTAAGTGGCCCCTGACAGACAACTGCCTTCCATTTGCTGGGAGTACCCCCTCTTTTGAAGCAACCTCGTGAAGATTCGCTGGGAGCCTTATAAAGGGACAGCGTGATTTGGGTAGAGGTGAGTAGTACGCTTCATTTCATTCAGTCTGTGTCTGTCTCATTCTGCGTTGCATCCCAGTGACTAAAATTTGGCCCGTAGTAGGTCTTCACCAGACATTTGTGCAGGGTATTGAAATGCCGTGTCCCTGCTCTAGGAGGATTCTCAGTCTGGTGAGGGGGTAGGGCTGGTGTAATAAACCGAAGATGACGTGGCCCATGAGAGGTACAAATGCCCCAGGGAGGAGAGCAAGATCACACGGATTGGAGAGGTACAACTCTTCCTGGAGGAGGTGGGAGCTGAGCTGGTTTGGGGAAAGTTTATCCACGGGACAGGATGGTTGCGCGCTGCCACCAGCATGGCCGGGCCTGCCTGGCTTGCTTCCTCCTCCCCTGCCACCCTCTGTTCCCCACGCAGGAGCACCAAGCCACTCTCCCCACTGTCCCTTGCCCTTGCTGCTCCCTGTGTCTGGGAAGCTCAGCCTTTGGCCTTCCCTCTCTTCTCACCTGGGCTCGGCCAGCAACTTCTCTGGAAACTGCCCCTGAACCCCCACTTTGGAGTTCCTACAGCCACTTGGGCTTCTTTCCCCTGTAACCCCAACTGTGGAGTGCACAGTCAGCTGTTCACGTGCTCCACCCAAGCTTCTTGAGAGCAAACTATCTTTTATTTTGGAAATCTCAGAAATTAAACACTGGGTAAGGGTTTAATTTGGGGCCCATCTATGTGGGGACTAAGAGCAGGCAGTGGAAGACAGGACCATAGCGGAAGGCTGAGACCACACTGAGGAAGACCCTGGAATCAGACAGAGCGGTAACGTTGATGTAGGCATGGAGAACTTCTGGCAGCACTGGGCAAGGCCATGGTGTGGCTAATAGTGCCCCGAACAAGGTTGCTCTGCTCATGGGGGAAGGAGTGGAACAAAAGGAGACGAAGATGAAAGAAGGCTGACAATTGCCTCCGCAAACCTGGTGTGCACACAGGTCCCAGGAGCCTTTGAGGAGCCTAGACAAGACTTCGGGCTCTGCTCGCTCTTGGGCTCCCTAACAAGTGAGTCCTGACCCACATTTTGGCATTCTGCCAGAACCCATGACCTCACTCAAGTGCAGAGGGCCTGTGACAAGCATATGACCTAGCAGCATCCTGCAGCAGGCCACAGTGGGAAGGATGGGAGGAGCTCAGCTTAGAAGCAGAGTTGAAGATCCTTGAAATCCATCAATTCACTCACTCATTCATTTGTGCATTGATTATACTTACTGAAACACCAAGCATATATAAGTTCTGTGGCAGATACAAGGTGTCACTATCTCATAGTTTAGTAGGAAAAAGAATAAGAAATGAACAGCAAAAAGGGGAACACAAAAACAAGAACAAATGACTAAAGCAACTTGGGGCCAAAGGAGGAGGAAGCACCCCTATTGAGAGAGCTGGGAGGCTTCCCAAGGGGAGAAGGTGGGCCTTTGACATGGGGCCTAAAAAAGAGCATGATCCCAATGAGATGATGGAAGGGTAGAGGGGGGAAAAGGCCAGGCAGAAGGAGACCGGGACTCCTGCTCAGTGCTCACTAACGTTTGTCTTATCTACCAAATGTGTCAATGAACATCTTCTGTCTCCTCATCATCACTGATACCCAGTACCTATCACCTAAACTTTTAGAGGCACTTAGACTTCTAAACCCCTTTCCTTCTACCAACCCTGCTTCTGCCCAGAGGCAAAATGTCCCTTCTCTTGAGCCCACAAATGCTCTCTGCACATCCTCCATCTTACCCTGCCTGTCCCCAGTGGCCCTTGTCTCTCCATCTGTTTGGCCTTTTCCTAAAGACAAATGTACTTAAGTCTTACACTTCCCAAGACCCCTCTTTGCCCAAGGAGATGCTGCAATTCTTGAAGACAAGAGTCCAAGCAATACCTCCTCACGGTCTTGCAGAACCTAAGTCATGTGCTCCGTGCTTAGAAAACATTTGCTAGTGGATAGGCCCTATCCACACACAGCTTCCTCAGTGGTCCTCAAGGTAAAGTCAAATGTCCTGGATGACCTACAGGTAAGTGACAGATGATGCAAGTCTGGCCTCTGCAACTCCCCCTGCTCTTCCTCATGGCTCCAACCACTACACAGTAGCCACACTACTCAGAGCCCACCGCACTGCTGCCACCTCTCTTGACCTTTGTGTATACTTTGTATGTTCCTCTTTCTGGAATGTTCCTTCTCAGTCTCTGCACCAGGTACACATTTCTCCCAACCCAGGTCCAGGGTCTCCTCTTCCGGGAAGGCTTCCTTGTTGTCTACCCACCTAAGTACCTGACTCTCACGCAGCACTATGGCTCTGTGTGAGTACAGTGTCTGCCTCCTCCATGAGAGCTCCTCTACGAGTCCCTAGGAGCCAAGCTGGGTCCGGGTCAGGAATTTTAGCCTTGGTGCCGAGGGGCCTTGCAATAGGTAGGCACTTAATTCATTAAATTATGAGGTAAGCAGGGAATCATGATGGAGACTGCTAATGATTCCAGAGGTTTATATCCAACCTTTCTATTGAGTCCTGGATCTCACTTGCAAAAAAAAGGATGAAGACCCTTAGTGGCAGTATGGCAAAATGACATAAACCCTACAGTCTAGGAACATCCAAGACTCAGGTATCCCTTTTTAAAAAGTGACTTTAAAACTTAGGCATGTGATCCATGATTTTATTTTTAAGATTCAAGAGAGAACTAGACTATGATTTCTATTGTTATGTTCTAAAAATATATTTTCTGTTCTTTGCATAATAAAATACTTTTGACATGACACTCTTCTCACAAAAGTAAAGACATGATTTAATTAGATAACATTGTATGAGCTTCAAAGCAATCAAATATCTGACCTAAGTAGGCATGAAGGGAAGGTAGCGGACTCCTCGCTAAATTGTTTCATATTTATAGACAAGACTTAGAACCAGGCAGGCCCTGGGAATCTGCAGGAGTTCCAGAATTTCAGGACAGTTGGCCCTGGAGTCCAGGATCAATCCTCCTCAACCAGTCAGGAAATACTGATGGGGTGATTACAGCATTGGGAGCTGAGGATGAGTGGAACACAGATATTTGCACGAGCCTGCTTTGCTTTCTGTGGCAAGTTCCTTCAGTTCATTACCATTACGATAATTTCAGTATAAAATGGTATCTCGCAGCCACCAGGCATTCACTCTGCAAAGAGCACCTGGTTATGAGCCATATTGGCTTTTTAACCGTGCTCTGAGACAGGAGAAGTTCTTACATTGTTGCAGTTCTCACTGCTAGAAAGTAGATCTGGAATCTAAACGGAGATAGGTTGATTTCAAATCCTAAATCTTTTATTCCTAGTAGCAACATTGATGTAATAGTTAGCTTTTGCATTGCTGACACAAAAATACCCAACATCAGCCGGGCGTGGTGGCTCATGCCTGTCATCCCAGCACTCAGGAGGCAGAGGCAGGAGGATTGCTGAGTTCCAGGCTTGCCTGGGCTACGTAGCGAGCTCAGGGCCAGCCTGAACTACAAAGTGAGACCCTGTCTCAAAAAAAAACAAAAACAAACAAACAAACAAAAAAATACCCAACATCAGCAATTTAAAGGGAGAGAGGTTGAACTTAGCTCACTTCTCGCAAGGTTCAGACCATGGTTGGTAGGCTCCAGGACAGAAATGGCATGGCAGCCAGGAAACAGAGAAAGGAAAAGCCAGTCTGGACAAGTATATGCCCTTCCAGGTCACAGCCTCAGTGATGCGCCTCCAGCCACGCCCCACTTCTAAAAGCACACTGCGCCATGAACTCACCAATGGATTAATCCACTGGTGAGTTTACCTCTTCCAGAAGAGCTGCAATTATGAATATATGAAACTTTGGAGGGACATTTCAGGTCTAGACTATAACAATTGTCATATGTTTTGCAAAGTTACAGAGTGTTTTCCACTATATTTCTAATTTGGTCCTATCATTGATTAATTGAAATTCAAATCATAATTATGTTTATTTTACAGATAAGGAAACCAAAGTTGGAGGGTTCACATGGCTTTTCAAGTGATCCTGTGAATAAAGTATGTGTCCAAACCCTGTATTCTCAGTGGTGCACTGTGGCAGGGACTTGATAACCGAGTCTGGGCCTGTGATCTGCTTCTACCAGGTTTACGTTGATGCATCAGAGAGGGGATTTAATTCCAAGAACACAGTTTTCACCTAAAACTCCAAAAGCGTCCTCTTGCCTCACGGTGGCCCTACCTGGATTCTGCGCAGTCTCTAGTTCTGGTAAGAGAAAGGAGGAGATTGCTCCAGGCCAAATGAACAGCTGCTCTGGGGCCAGCAGCACTGCACGGGGAGCTGGAAGGAGGGGGACTGGGCTTAGCTCCTGTAATCAGGAGGCCTTCTAATGAATAGATCGATTGGTGGTTGTGGGTTTTGTGGACCAATTGTGGTTAGTGAAAGGGAGCAAGCTCCCGAGGAGCACTGCATTCCTGCTTCTCTCAGCTGCTGCAAAAGTTCCAGCCCAGGAAGGCAGAGCAGAGGCTCTGTCCACCCCTCTTGGCTCCAGGAATAAACACACATCCCATTGATTTTCTGGCCCTCAGAGCAGATTCTGGAGGGGAGCCTTGAGTGAACTCAGCATTAGCTTTGTCACCCCCACCTGCAATGTTCCTTGGGTAGGACACGGCTGAGTCTCCGTGCAGCACTCTAGGCCCTCCTTTAGTGGAGGCTGTGTGTCCACAGTGCCTTGGTATCCAAAGTCCCTGGCAGGAGCCTAGAAGTGTGAACCAAAAAGGAGACAGACTGGGAAGAGTTCAGGTCCAGACCCAGGCAGCCCCAGGCTCCTGTGTTCTTCACCCTCCATAATTATAGGCTGATCCTTGCCTGATCCACTGCCCTCTGGACCTCACGAGCTCCTGAGTAATGACAGCGCTATTTTATAGAACAGCTACCGTACTCCAAGCAGTGCTATAGGCATTTTACACCAATAACTGTTCCCTACAGCAATACTATGAAGAGAGTGTCACTGCTATTCTCATTTCATCAATGAGGAAACGGAGGCACCAGAAAAGGTAAGTATGTCGGGATCATAGAGCTAGCAGGAGGCAGAACTGGAACTTCAGTCCAGGCAGTTGAGGAGCACAGCTGGAGCTCTCGCTTGCCATAGTGTAACTATGAGAGATTTTGTGACTTTCCCTTTGGGCAGAAGTGCCCAACACCGCCAACAGATTGATTAGAAAGCAAGCTAGATGGCCTGGAAGTAGCACAGCCAGGGACTGGGATAGTCCCTGAGATGAGAAAGCTCGAGTAGGAGGAGTTCTCAGGCCTCCCCTGCTCTCAGTGAGACAGCCCAAGAAGGTGTTCTTTCCCACTCACGCTTCTGCACTGAGTGGGGTCCACTCAGCCAGCTCCACGTGAGAAGTCGCCTCATAGACCTCTCAAATGGCACTGGGTAAACCAGCATTAAGAATCAAGGCAGAGCTGGGGATGGTGACACATGTCTGTGATCCCAGCACTCGGGAGGCAGAGGCAGGAGGATTGCTGGGTTCGAGGCTTGCCTGGGCTACACAGTGAGCTCAGGGCCAGCCTGAACTACAAAGTGAGACCCTGTCTCAAAAAAAAGAATCAAGGCAAAGAACAGCCGTCATCATGGGAGGTAGAACCAAGGAGTCTGTCCCCCAGCTGGATGTGGACTTGAGCTCTTCCAGTCTTGTCTCTTCTGTGCTTCACACTTTTGGGTTCCCTCCAGGGGCTTTGGAAGCCAAGCCGCTGTGGATGTTAGGGCATTTCTCTATCATCATGCTGACTGCCTCTCTCTAAGGTGCCCCTCAGCCCTCACTGTGTCTGTCCTCGGTAGTGTGTGAGTGGAGAGGGCGAATAATTCAGCCAACCACGGGTAAGCATGCAGCAGGAACTTGACACTGTTTATTGCCTTAACAGATGAGATTTTCACTTCCCATTTCTGGGTAATTCTCTGCCTCATTTGCTCCAAAGCCACACAAGGCCAAGGATAGAAAATGGCTCAGTGTAGTACTTAGATACCAGCAGACATATCATCTTTGTGATTCTCTTTTTCCAAGGAAGATTAGAAACCTTCATTCTAGAAGTGTCTTCAGTTCAGGGTTTGTGGCTTTGAGTCGGGAGGGGACACTCAGAAAGCCAGTGATGGACAATTTCTTAATGTCTCAGACTAGTGGCCCCGAATTCATGAGAACAAGCCCTGTTTGTTTCAGAAGACAGAGTTGAGTTAGGCAAGGGCCGGAGACAGTGGCTCAGCTCCTGAAGCAAACAGGCCTCTAGCAGCGCCTGCCCTGGGTGGGAGACACATCCAGGGAGCCTGCTACAGCCAGAGACCCTGCAGCTAGAGGCGTGTGAAGCCGGCAGATATTTCTGTAGTCACTGGAAGATGTGGGGGAAGGGAAAGGTAGGAGATGACGGGATAAGGAGCCAAGGACACAGCTCAATTTCCTCCAAGCAGGAAAAGGGGAGCTCAATAAATATCAGTAGATTTTCAAAATATCAACTCTTTGCTCTTGGTAGTTTCAAACACAAAGTCTTCTCCAGGGTCCCAACAGATCCCCTTTTAACTTGTGGAGGAGTCCAGTCCGGGGGCTCCACCTTCGGCTGCTTCAAGCTAACCCCACACCCTATGAAAAAGGAGAAGACAAGTCCTGAACAGCATGCAGCTCCTCAGACCCCGCAAGGCAGTTTGGGACATCTAGGGTGTGATTCCCATTCCCTAACCTGATGGTCAGGGCCCTTACCACTCCCTCTTCGCCTCTCTCTGTAGCACTTTATCAAGAGCCCTGGGACTGGAAGAGGAATTCTGCTCCAAGTTCGGCAGTCCCAAGTGCCAAGGCAAATGCTGCCTACCTGGGTCCACTTTTAAGGAGACACAGGGCCACTGTAGTAGAAGAAAGAATGGAAGACAAGGAGAGAGAAAGGTAGAGAAGGGAAGAAGGGAGGGAGAGAGAGAGAGAGAGAGAGAGAGAGAGAGAGAGAGAGAGAGAACACTGTGTGACAGAAGTCAATTCCCCAGAAAAGGTTCAAGAGGAAATTGCTTGTCAAATAATTTCAACAACCAGCAAAGGAGGTTTTCCTCCCTCTTCCTGCCATCTATCTCTATTTCTCTCTTCAGTCTCTCTTTGTTCCTTTGGTTCATTCCTCTGGCAAGCAAAGTCTCTTCCGTACTCTCTCTATCTCTCCCCAGGGTCAGCTGACAGCGGCCTCCTTGACAATGCCGCATTAGGAAATTACAGATACTACAAATCTCTGATGTTCCAAATTCCTTTACGCCTCCCCCAGGACCTGGCTCCGGACATGACTCTATCAATACTCAGCAGGGAGATCGACGATTAGTCGGACCAGGGCAAGTGTGCTGATGGAGCTCAGAGCCCTCTCATTCCAGTCCCATTACTGATGTCCCTACCCCAGACCCTGCCAATGAGTCCGGAGGTTTATGCTTTCTGGGTCTCCATTTCCTCCTGTGAGGCAACACGGGGTGAAATGCTTTTAGTGTGGGGCTCTGTAACATCGGCCCTTGGATGGCTTCAAATGGGTTTGCATGAAGCCACCTACAGGTGGATACCATGCTGTGGGCTCAGCCCGAGATCCACACGGGACTTGTGGGCAGAAGTAGGGGAGCGTGCAAGAAAGCCCCAACACGGAGCGAGCAGAGGGGCCATGCTGGGACAGCCCCTTAGGGCACATGGTACTCTTCTTCCAGCCTCAATTTCCCTGTGCTTGTAGATAAAACTTTCCAGGGTCAAGTAGACTCACTATCTCCCCTTTTAAGGCAATAGAGGCGGGACCACTGCCAGAGCCACTATGCGGGTTGAATTTTCTCCTACAAAGCTTCCCAGTGCTGAGGTCTGTGCTTCTAAGGAACTTTTTCATAGCTAACCACCTATCCCGTGCTGTTCACGGTGTCACAGTCTCCCCTGGCTCACCATAGTGACCTCACAGCCCCAGTCGCTACTGGAGGGAGGTCTTAGCACTGCCACTGGAAAATGAGGAAAAAAAAGCTCAAAAGATCGAGGGCTTTGTATAAAATCACACAGCAAATGAGGGGCAGAGCTGAAGTAAACTTTGGCTTTGGGACATCTAAGTTCACCACACTTCTTTTGTGTCGTTGCCAGAGACCCACATGAGTAAACAGATAATAATAATGCTAGTCCTGTGCTAAATATTTCTCATTCAAGTCCAATATCACTTTGAAAGTCTCCATTTTGGATACACTAAGGCTGAGAAAGATTTTCCACAGTCGCAAATAGCTTGTCAGCGGTGCAGTCAGGTATATGAAGGATTTCAGCGGAGGGCGAAAGGGAAACCATAACCGGCACTGAAGGGGGTAGGCCGCTCTCTTCTAGAACCAGAGCTAGATACTGCTTCCAGCCTCAGGGAGCCTGAGAAAGACTAGGTTAACAGAGGGAACAGTATAATTGGCCTCTCTTGCACCAAGTGTGCAGACTTATCTTTCTCACAGGACTTCCTCACCCCTCTTATCAGTTTTAACAACTATGGTGTCAACACGATAATTTAAGTCATTATATGGGGACACTTGAAAAAACATTCCATTGGCTGGCCAGAAGTAAGCCTTGCCTTCCTTCCTCCACTGAGTGAGCTTTTGTCTCTACCTTCCTCTCTGAAGGCTCTGAGCACCATGACTGTCCCGTGTACTTGAGCTTCCAGCCACTCACAAGGCCAGGGAAGCACGATCGATGTCAGCCCCGTCAGACCACACCCTGAGAGTCCAGCGCAGGGCCTGGGCCGGAGCGGGCACTTCGCACATTCGTCAGAGAAACCAAAAACTCGCTCATTCAATTTAACCACTGTTAACTGGACCCCTTTTATGTACTCCTGAGGCTCATTTAGGGGTGAATGTAATGGAGACTGCCTACAGCAAGTCTCAGGCCAAGGTCTTGGCAGAATATCCATCAGTATCAACTTCAATTCTTTTTAAAATAATATAGAAAATGAATGGATGACAACTCAGGGCGCCCGAGGAAGAATAAGCCCGGCTCAGCTGGGAGCAGTGGAAGAAAGACCATTTCTTTTACCTGAGGAGTTACAGAAGGCTTTGCGGAAAGAAGATGAGATGTGAGTTCAACCATAAAGATGTAGAATTTGTGCTAAGGACACTCAGGAAAAAGAGCTTTTCAAGCGGAGGGATCAGTCTGAGCCAAGGCATGACGATGCGTAAGTATTGCTCGGGGGTGGAGCAAAACAGTGTAGGGCAAATGACAAGAGATGACACTTGGAGAGCAAGCCACACGTGTATCCCCAGGGGCACAAGCGGGGTGGCTCACAGAGGAATGGAACACATTTAATCACAATGATGTGAAGAAGGAAAAGTTCCCTGACGCTAGTACCGTAACTAATAGAGCCCTTCTAATAGGTTGATTTAGATTCCCAAACAGAGACAAAACGGGATCAACCATCTCACTAAAAGCATTTGCAGAAGCATCAAGAGAAACCTAAGGCCCAGATGCAGAGCCTTTACCATCTGAGTCAGGTTTGGTAGCCAGAAGGGAGCAGGGGCACCCGACAGCGTTCCATCATCCGCAGGTCAAGCGCCTCCTGGCACCGGGCACAGGACTTCTGAGCTCCTTTCACAGGACACAGCTGGGCCTTTCTACCGTCTTCAAATAGAGGACAAGGGGCTTGGCTGGCTCCTTGGGGCTGCATAACAAGACAAGGGGCTGCCTGCACACAGGTCGCCTCAGGCTCCAGGAGGGTTCAAAGTCCTACAGGAGGGAGGGTCCCAGTCTTCTGCTGCTTTGCCTACCCTTTCCAGTTTCTATAGTAGCCCTCAACCCATTTCCCGTTCAGGCTTGGGGATTTTCAGGCATAGAGGGAAAGTATCTAGGGACAAATTCTAGGCCTAGGGTAATCGAGCCTATCAGCTACCCGGAGAGGTCGGAAGCAAAGGCAGTGTCCGGAGAGGGCGCGGGGAAGGGCGGGTGGAGAAGGGGTGAAGCCTGCGCTACTTTGCCCAAGGCTGCAGACTGGAGCCCAGCAGTCACCGCGACTGGGAAGACAGGCCAGCAGGGACGACCGGCCCGGAGCGCTGGGGGAGGGGAGGCGGCGGAGAGGAGGCTCTGCGGGGCTCCAGAGCCTGCGTGTGTGTGTGTGTGTGTGTGTGTTCGCGCGCGCGCGCGTGTGACTGACAGTACATGTGTGTGAGTGTGAGAGTGTGTGTGTGTGTGTACGCGCGCGCGCGCGTCTGGCGCCTGGCCAGGGTGATTTCCCATAAACCACATGCCCCACGAGCCGCCCGCTTAAAAGGCTGTGCCGAGCGCTGGCCAGCGAAGCTCGGCCAGGGGAAAGTGAAAGTTTGCCCGGGTCCTCTCGGCGGCGCCGCCGCGCTCTCCGCAGTCCCGGACAGCGGCGCGGCCCGGCTTGGGCGCCGACCCTGCGGCAGCCGGAGAGCGAGCGGGAGATCGAGGGCGGCCGACAAGCCAGGCCGGCACCAGCTGCCCGGATGACCACGCGGGGCGCCGCCGGGCGCTGCCCTCCCATGGTAAGTGGGCGCGCGGCGCGGGCCGGGCTGGTGGGCGGGCGCGGGGCGGCGGGCTGCCGGGCGCTGCTGCTCGGAGCCCCTGCTCGGAACGGCTCCCCGGGCGCTCCGGCTGCCCGAGCGTTCCGCCGCGGCCTGGGGCTCCGCTCCCTCGCTGCCCCTGCACATCGGCTGCGGCGCGCGGACCCTCCGGATCGCAGCCTTGCAGCTGCACGGAAGGCGACACTGAGCCACCCACGGGCAAGAGCCAGGGTTGTGCAGACACGAGTGGCGGCCTGGCGTCAGTTGGGATGCCCTGCCTGTTTCCAGGCGGAGTATCTAAGCGCGGCGCCGCGTTCCTATGGGCAGCTCTCTCTGACCACGCACGTGCTTTTTAGGCCTTGGCTGGTGGGGAGTGGACGCTTCTGGCTGGGGAAAGTTCAGGGGTCACCCAGCTTTAGAATGCTGGGGACTGCTGAGCAACCTGCTGGCGGAGCAGAAGAGACAGGCAAGCCACTACATGTTCCTGCCCACAGGCGGGAGCTGCTGGGGACTTGCGTGGCTAGTTGAGGGAAACGTGGTCCCAGAGCTGCCTGGGGCTAGCTCCAAACCTCTTTTCCGTGCAAAGCCTTGGTCAGTGTGTTGTGAGACCTGGGCTTCACATAGCAAAGCGGAAGGAGGGCTTGGGATTGCGGAGGAAAGGGGCTGCTCAGAGCCGCGCACAGGGCACCCTGCCCCGACTGCAGCAGTAGCTGCTGCCTCTCCTAGAAAATCCAGGGTGGCAGTGTAAATCAACAGCAAGTGGTCACAGGGTGGGTTTACCTTTGAGGAGTGCTGGAGGAGAATGAAAAGAAAAACCCCAGAGTGGATCCCCGGGGTAGGACATGCCCACCAAGGGGCAGGAGACAGGATGGGAGGGAGGAGGTTAGGCCAAGGCGAGGGCCTGGAGAGAGAGCGTGAGCAAAGTGGTGGGACACGCAGGAGGGAAGAAAAGGGCCAGGCTTGGGGGGCGGCCGAGAGCGCAGAGACAGTCTCTCCAGAGATATGGTTGAAGGGGAAGATGGGCCATGATGGCGGCAAGGAGGGTGGACAGCTGGGCTGAGGGGTCCCACCTCTCTCCGAGTTGCCGCAGAGATCCCTGCCCAGGCTGCTCCCACAGGCAGAGGCTTGGGCTGACGGGTGGGAGGAAGAAGGAAACCAGGAAGAGCCTGCCCAGCCAGATGCAAGCTGGAGCCTTAACCCTTGGGTGCCCTTCTGGGTCCTATTCTTGCAGCAGCTCTGGGGCCCTGAGACCAGGGTGGCCCCCGTGGTCATCTTCAAAGCCGGCCTCCCTCACGGCAGCCAACCTCTCCCGCCACTGATGCTTGAGAGGCAGCCCGAAGTCAGGCATCCCTGGGATTACACACGGGCCTCACCTTGCTGTCAGACATCTGTGTCTTCAAATGCACGGGGTGGAATTGCCTTCCCGGGCATCGTTTTCCCCAGAGGCCCTTTCCTCCATACTTTTCACAGTGGGGCTATGAGCCTCAGTGGCCACCAGCCTGGGGCAGTCGGGTGCAGCTTTTGTAGCAGATCCTATGCTTGAGGCATCTGAAGGCCTGAGCCTGAAGTACCCTCTAGTCTACGGCGATCCTCCCCCTTCGCAATCTCCCTCTAAGGTCAAGCTAGGCCCTCCCAGGCCTCAGGTGCCCCTTTCCTCTCTAGTGCCCCACTTAATGCAGGTGGGCACTTCTGGTTGGGAAAAGTTCAGGGGCATCTAGCTTTAGAATGCTCAGCCCTTCTTTGCCCGCCATCAACTTCTGTCTGACTTTGAAGGCCGTATCGAGGTCCTTTATCCCTATAGCCAGTCTCCATGGTAGCTCAGAACAACTGTCTTTGGAAGAACTGGGAATGATTTGCCTTTTAGATATAAATTGGCATATTGTTAGGAGCTGCTTCATGGCCCCCTATGTTTTTTCAATGTGCTACTTATTTGTAGTAGTTGTTCCATCATCTGGATGGCTGGGATGAAGCCCAGAACCTAGGAGGTGCCAGCCCTCACCCCACCCTGCCAGCATTTCCCTGAATTTGGGAGTATTGCCTGCCAGGAGGCTTAAGAGCTCCCAGGAGGCAACTTCTAGCTGAAGAAAAAATCCCAGGGGTCCCCTGGTCCAGGTGGAGAAAGGGAGCCCTGAGACCAGGGATAGGGCTGAGGGCACTCTGGAGAGACAGGGAGAAGGCAGGAGCAGCGACAGTGAAAACAGTGTCAGGAGCAAGTGCATCCTGGGGCTGGGCAGCTACTGGGTCAGGAGGGTGCTGAGAAGGGAGACTTCTCTGCTACGATAAGAGCTGGCTGGTAGGTGGGTGCCAGCCAGGGACAGTCCGGGCGGCACTATTGCTTCTGGTAATCAGTTGGGCTTCTTTTTAAAATGTACTCACGGGGTTCCAGGAGGTCTGGGGCAGAGGATGGGTTTCCAGTGAAATGGAGCTCGGCTCCTCCAGGGGGAGAGTGAGCCCCCTGGAGGAGCAGGTGTAAGGAAGGGCTCAACCCCAGGGGAGATGTCTCTGGCGTGCACTCTGGTAGCTGGTACGTGACCTGGGGCAGCTCATCCCATGTTTGACTTAGTGTGAATGGTGCAGGTGCAGAATAACGGGCAGATCCTGCCCTCGAAGGGTTTCCTGTGCCGTTAGCATTTAGACTAGTGGACACACCAACTGTGTCATCATTAGGAGTTGGATGTGTAGCACAGCTTATCCTGGATTCATCTGGGAACTCTTCTCGGAGAAGATGGTATTTGGATGTTAGAAGGGTGAAGCGAGATTGTGGCTTGGCTGATGGCAAATCCGAGAAATCTGATTTTGAGGATGCTACATGCTGGGTGGGATGTGAATCAGAGCCTGTAGTGTGATAGATGTGGGACCTCTGGCTGCTGGCCTCAGAAGTCCCTGGGGAAGGTGAAAGCTGGAGAGAAATAACATGTTCTCTGTCACAGGCATTGCTGCGCCCCTGGCTGCTGCTGGTCTTTCTCCTGGTGAGAAGGAGTATTGCCGAGGAGATGTCGGAGCACTGTAGCCACATGATTGGGGATGGACACCTGCAGGCCCTGCAGCACCTAGTGAGTATGTGGCTATGCCTTCTCCTTCTGGGGAAACTGAGGCAGGAGCCATGTCAAAGAAGAAGGATTGCAGGAAGGAGGGCTGTCTAGGGCATCCCTCTTAAGCTTTCCAAGCCCTGAAACCCTCCCTGACTGCCCTGATGGTTAAGTATGGGGGGCAGCTGCCTGGGTCAGTGATTGCCCAGGATCATGCCCTGTGCTTCTCAAAGGGATCTGATACCCTAAGGCTTGCTTTGGGAGTGACTGCCTCTTTCAGAAGACAGCATTGTCTGCCTGCTGGTGCAGACGTTGTACAAGGCTCCCGGATTCCCAGATGGGCCATCAGCCTGGCACCAGGGCTCCACACAGATTTGAGGGGGAGGCTGCTGCTTAACTCCCAGTTCTCCACCCTTACTTCCCTGGCTCTTGCCCCGGAGGCTGGAATGATCTGTCCATCTGGGCCATGAATTGTCGGAATTGTCAACAATTCCAAGCATGGTCCAGCCAGGCAGTGTCAGGGAATTGTCATGTCTGCTGTCCTGCCCAGAGGGGAATTTATCATGGTTCTGGCCGGCCAGGCAGGGTGGGGCACCACTGGCTAAGGCCAGCTCCAGGGCTCCAGACTCGGGCCCATAGGCTGGGCTTTCCATTTCTCTCCCCCTCTGCCGCTCTTCCTGGATGTAACTGCCATAGCTATGCAAGGTAGACCAAAGGCTGCAGAGTTGCTTAAGGCTTAGAACATAAACCTCTGCTCGGGGGGTCTAGTGGGGGCTTTAAGGGGATCTAGACTTGACCCCAACAGATGCAGAATTCCCAGAACCTGGCAACCTTTGCTTGAATTTCTGCTGTAACAGGATCCTCTTTACCTCCAAAAAAGATTGCATCCTATACTCTGCTATTTCTCGTATATCCTTCTTTATAACAAACTGGCATCTGTAATTTCACAGGGTGAGAAGTAGAAGGAAAAGAGGGTTTTGCTCTTTTACAGCTTCCCTCTAGGCATAGACACAGGCCTTCCCCAAACTTTGACTCCATCTTTCCAGGTACGGCTGGGATAGGGAGGAGGCGACTGCAATCCTTGATCACCAAGAAATAGTGGTGCCTGGGGCCATAGAGGAGTCTGGGTCTCAGTCCAATCAGAGAACAGAATCGTCAATGAGCCTGAGGCCAGCTAAACTGAGCAGTAGATACTCTAACCACTAGCTTGCCCTCTCCTACAGATCGACAGTCAGATGGAGACCTCATGCCATATTACCTTTGAGTTTGCAGATGCAGAACAGCTGGTGAGTGGAAGTTATTTGTGGGTCTCCGTGTCAATCTGTATGTTTCTCCTAGGGCTGTGTGGGGCCAGCAGAAATCCTAGAGCTGGACAGGATGACAGTGTGAGGGTCTCTGAGTGCTCAAGCCTGGGTGCCACGAGGCAGGGCTGAAGGGCCAGGGCTCAAGTTTTCTGCTCGTCCGTTCTGGCTGGTGCATAAAAGAGCTCACCCACCGCGTGTCCCGTGCCAAGTTAGGCCTCACAGCAGCACTAAGTGGTCCAGGTTCATTGTTTATTATCCACAGAGAAGTTAAGAAAGCATAGCTAGCAAGTGGTCCAAGCCTGATTAGAAGCAGAAATAAAGTACCTTACTTCTAAGGCCTAAGAAAAACAGATATTCTTTTTCCGTATTCCATGCTTGGGAAAACCATGTCACCTCCATTCTGAAGATGGCCAGAAGCAAGGGAAATGGTCAGCCTGCCTTCTCACCCCACACCCACCCAGCCACCAAATGTGACTGGTTCTGCCCCCCAGCCTCTCCAGACTCTCCCCAAATCAGTCACTGGGACAAGTTCAGGATCTTCTCTGGCCTCTCTGAGTCCAGTACACACCCCATCCCCCACTAGAGGGACCTTTGTGAAACCCCAACCTGCTGCCTTCATTGTCCTCCCCAAAACTCCTTAAGGCTTCATCCCTCCAGGAGAAAGTCCAATCTGTCTAGTCATACACAGCCCCCAGCCCACCCCGCCCATCCCCCTTCCCAGCTCCTTCCTGCCTCTGCGCCTTTGCCTTGCCGTCTCCATTCAGCCAATGCCAGAGTCCACCCTGCTGTGTCATGCCTCTTCATCTTGGTGCCTCAGGCAGAACAGCCGTGATGCCCAGAAATGGCTTCCGTCTCTGAGCTCCCAGATACCAAACCTGCATACACCACTACTAAAACTGAAGATCAGGTCACAGTCCAAAGAACAGCCTGAGTGTTTCACTTAGCGTCTTCCTCACTCACTCGGGGCGGTACTAGACATCTGCTGGACCACGTGCAAGAAACAGAACTAGAATAGTTTGTTTCTACAAAGCAACTACTATCTTTTAAGGGCGGGCAAAACATTAAGGGTAGTCTTTGGACCCTGGGTTAGTCTTCAGTACCCCTACTTTCTGGAAGATTAGGCAGGGCCATAAGACAAAGGATTTCTGTAAAAGCAAGCTGAGAGGAAGACAGAGAGAGAAAGTGGGTAGGGGTCCGAAGCCCACCCTCTGTATGCACACCCATCCTGATTAAAACTTTGTGTTCCAAGTGCCGGGCGTGGTGGCTCACGCCTGTCATCCCAGCACTCAGGAGGCAGAGACAGGAGGATTGCTGAGTTCGAGGCTTGCCTGGGCTCCATAGTGAGCTCAGGGCCAGCCCGAACTACAAAGCGAGACCCTGTCTCAAAAAAAAAAAAAAAATCTGGGCGTGGTGACTCACACCCACCAGCAATCAATACCACATACCACGGTGCTCGGCGTGGTGGCTCACCCCTGTGATCCCAGCACTTGGGAGGCAGAGGCAGGAGGACTGCTGACTTCGAGGCTGGCTTGGGCTACGTAGTGAGCTGAGGGCCAGCCTGAACTACAAAGCGAGACTCTGTCTCAAAAAAAAAAAAAAGAAAGACAACTCAGGGGCAGTGTTCTCCTAGTCGCTAATATGATGCACACCTTTGCCAGGGTGAGAGGAGAGCGGGCTGTGCCCTCCGTGACCTGGGATGCCAGGCCTCTAGCACGGGGATTTGGTTCCTAGGCCCCATCTGCCGGGCATAAACTCTTGGCTCTGCTTTTCAGAAAGACCCTGTGTGTTACCTTAAGAAGGCATTTCTCCTGGTGAAAAACATAATGGAGGACACCATGCGCTTCAGAGAGGAAACCCCCAACGCCAAGGCCATCAGCCAGCTCCAGAGACTCTCTGTGAGGCTGAAGAGCTGCTTCACTAAGGATTATGAAAAGCAGGACAAGGTAAGAGGGTCGTGGACCTGGAGCACCACGCAGAGGGAGCGGTTGCCCCTCTGGGGGAGGAACTCCCCCGCCCACAGGCCCAGAGGACCTTCACTCACTTCCCTTCGTGCTGTCACTCACTCGTTCATTGATTTGCTCTGCAAACCTGTACTTAGGACTTGCCAGACTGGGGCCTTGATGATGTCCTCAGTACAAGAAATTCACGGTTCCCACCCTTGTGGAACTTAAGGTCAAGTGGGGGTGGGCAGCTGTTAAATGATGGCACACCGCAAACCAGCAGATTATTTGTTCATTCAGCAAATCATTATTGAGTGTTTATTGTGTACCAGGTGCTGTTCTAGACACCAGGAAACAGCTGTGATCAAAACATAAAAATCCCCACAATCATGGAGATTACAATTGGGGAAGTAAAATATGTGGATGGAAAACAGTGATCACTACATTAGGGAGGGTAAACCAGGCGAGGAGAGCCATTTAGGTAGTGAGATCGTGAGCCACGGGCTCTGAGAGAGCAACAGGGAATTCTGAATTAAACAAGAATGCAGAGAGACAAAGAAGACTTCCAAGTGACAAATAGTAACTAATTCCAAAGAGAAGTTAAGAGAAAGCAATAAGACTGGAAGAACATTCCAGAACAGGGAACACCATGCACAAGCAACTCTATGCAATGCTGCACTCAACAGGAAAGTACATTCTTCAGGGACCCAAAAGTGGTTAATATAGCCAAGGCATGGGACGTAAGGAAGAGAGGAAGGAAGGCAGGAACCAGACCACGTGGGTTACCAGAGATATGTGATTTTGTCTTTAATGCAAGGGAAGCCACTGTGGACTGACAGATTACCTAATCTCACTTATATTATAAGACTATCCTGGTTGCTGTATGGAGAATGGACTGTAAGGACAGGAATGGAGGCTGGGAGGCCAGCTGGAGGCTCAGGTCCAAGCCAGAGGTGGCGGCAGCTTGGCCCAGGGTGGTTCAGTGAAGGCAGAAGTGAGCAGATATGTTCCAATGGCTTGGACAGACCCGACTTAGTTCCTGCAGAGGAGGTGAGGGGCTGAGGGAAGGGAAGTCAGGCTGGTTTTGTCCTGAGCACCTGGATAGTTCAGTGATGCTGAAATGGCAATGAACAGAACTGGACTGGGGGGAGAGCCGGGCTCAGTACTGGGGCCATCAGGCCTGAGAGGCTTGTGAAGTGGCCAAGTGGAGACAATGAGCAGGTCCCTGGAGGTGAGGCCTGGGTACAACCAGCAATACACAGGAAGGTTGTCTTTGAAGCCACAGAGCTGTATAGTGTTGCTCCTTGTGAGGGAGAAACAGGCCCAGGAACTCCAGCCTTTCAAGGTCAAGCAGAGGACAATTACCTGGCAAGCAGTGGCTTGCAAAGGGGAGCAGGAGAGGGCTGTGTCTCTGGGTGTCAGGGTGAAGGAGCAGACAGCTTTCTGAATGGTGTGAAGTCAAGCAAGATAAGGGCTGTTAGATTTGACAACACGATGGTCACTGTCATAGGCAGACTGGGGTCAACAGAGAAGTGGAGACAACACTGTGGAGAAACCTGGGTCTGAAAGATAGCAGAAGAGATACGTGGAGGGGGAGTGCGGCTCAGGGAAGAATTCTTCACTAAGAAATACTACACCTGTGGTTTTCCACATTGAGGTACCGGAGAGCCACAGGGGAGCTGTTTAAAATGGAGAGTCCCAGCAGACTCCTAGGGACTCTGGTTCACTGGGTCCAGGAGTGGGCCCAGCAGTCTACATTTTAAGAACCTGTGGCAGCCCTGACTGAAATAGAAGGTTCTTGGGCTTGTTTGGGTAGACACCCATTCACCCACAGAAGAGCCAGGAATGCTAGGGTTGGTGGGCGCCGCGGGAAGGGAACCGTTCACATCAGGAGAGCTGGCCCAGTGTGGGTGTGCCAGGTAGGGACAGGTTGAGGCTCAGAGCCCCCAGGTAGAAAAGGCACATGAGACAAACTGGGTGTCAGGGGTTCTGCCTGAAATCCTTATTTTCCTTGCGAAGTATGAGGTGAGGTGTGAGGGAGACGCTTGTAGAGAGGAAGACAACCAAGAACCAGAAGCTCCACTTCCCTCTGGCACCCTGGGGAGAGGCTTGATGGGGTGCTGTTCTCACTGCAGCGATGAGGAAACGAACCCAAACCGGACAGTGTGACCAGGTGGTGTCACCTCGCTGGTGAGGGGTGCAGCCAGGCCAGGTGGTCTCTCTCACACATTTATCTGGTAAACTTTTATCACAAGCCCACTTCCTACGTGTAGGCCAGAGGGAGGTAGCGATGTCCTCACAGATTTTACAGCCCAGGAAAACTCCTGTAGCTCAGTATAAGGAAAAACTTGGCATTTGGCAACTATTGCCAAGAAGGCCGTACGTAGATGAAGCAGAGGGAACGCATGCTTTGGCATGATGTGAAAGTCGGAGTAGGACCAGGACTGAGCCCTGAGGAATTCATCCCAGCATCAGCAGTGAGGAGCCTGTACAGGACAGTGAAGCGGCAGTGGGGGGGAGGGGCGGAAGGAAACCCGTGAAGGTGAAACTTCTCAGCTTCCATGTGTGGGGGCGTCCTCCACACACCCTCCAGGGGCCTCCTCCCCTGTGGCTGCCCCATTCCATTCTCCACACCACAACAAGATGGTTTTTCTAAAATTTACATCTCACTGTTACACTGCTCACCTTCCCCAAAATCTTTTGGAATTGCCCTTTGTTGCATGGATAAAATTTAAAAGGTTTTTGACATGGTCAACAAGGTCCTGCAGGACCAGGATCTGACTGAGCTCCTTCCAGGTGCGGCTCTTGCCCTGCTGGACTCAGCCAGGAGCCGTCTTCCTCTTGTTCATTGCTCCATATCCAGGTAACTAACTAGATGCCTGGCACGCAGATACGTGTGGACAGATCCATGAATACCTGACAAACCTCACAACCTCAGAACTGACCTTGCTCCAAACCGGAAGTGAGGAGAGGGAGGAGACAAAGGGAGAAGAGGAGACCAGTGTGAGAAAGACCAAGGGAACTTAACAAACAGGAAAGTGACAGAAAGCCAGGGGTCGTGCTCACCAAGGGCCCTGCTCTCCTTCCAGGCCTGTGTCCGTACTTTCTATGAGACTCCCCTCCAGCTGATGGAAAAGATCAAGAATGTCTTCAATGAAACAAAGAATCTCCTTGAAGAAGACTGGAAGATTTTCACCAAGAACTGCAGTGACAGTTTTGCTAAGTGCTCCAGCCCAGGTAAGCAGTGGAGGGGCCAGCAGGTGGAAGACAGCCCACGGGGCCGGGAGGTCCTGGCTGCTACATGTGTTTCTGTGCATGGGGAAGCGTTTGTTTGGTGTATATATGTGGCTTCATGTATCTTGGGGTCTTTTCTGATGTGTGCATGCACACCTATGTGTATCTGCATGTGGAAGCTGATGGCTGAGAGGTTAGGGAGCGGAAAGGAGGCCTCTGTGGGAAAGCAATGTAGGCATGGAGGAAGTCCCCCACCCCAGCTCTGCAGACTGGTCAAACTTATGGGGGTTCCACGGAGACAGAGAGCAGACACTCCATCTGAGAGTCAGGGCCTTTCTCCAAAAGCCTTGCTGTGAATCACCAGGATAACCTGGCCCCAGAAGTCCCGGATGCCTTGGGTGTCCCCTCAAGGGACAGGCTGGATTGGAAGTCTGAACATCGTTCAAACTCTCCTGTTGTTGGCTCAGCTTCATACTTTGTACCTGTGTGTCCTCGTCTCAGCGTCCTGTGCCACGTCCCCTGCTACATTCAACCTTGCTCCCCAAGCCAGGGGCCGAGCCCCTGCAACTGGCCAACGGCCAAGTCCGGTCTTATTGTTTCAATCCCAGAACCTCAGGCTTGGTCTTGTTCCATGCCGGCCTGTTCCTGCTGGTGGCTGTGGCTCTGTGGCTCCTGTCTGTGCACGAAAGCAGCATTTTTTGGTTCCTCTGTGTCTTGTGTTAGTCCGGGAGGTCGTGGCTCTATTGCTTGCCTGCTGTTCATCTCTGGCTGGCCTCCGGCTAGCGGGAACCCCAGTACAAGTTACCCTCTGGCCTTGTTCACCTCGAACCCCAGTCTGTACATCTGTGCCCACTCTTTGCTCGCTGCCCATGATAGCCTGCCCGCTCTACCTCCCCTGCCTGAGTCCTGCGTCATGAGCATTCGCTGCGGTCTGTCCCCTCCTCTTCAGCCCCAGGGCTGAGTTAGGAGATGAGAAACTGCCACACCCATACCCTTCTTGGCCCCCCTGGGGGAGCTGTGCTACAGGCTGGTGACTCTATCTCCTCCTTGTCTTTCTCTCTCCCCCTCTCTGTGGTTCTTTCAGATGTGGTGACCAAGCCTGATTGCAACTGCCTGTACCCCAAAGCCATCCCTAGCAGTGACCTGGCTTCTGTCTCCCCTCACCAGCCCCTCGCCCCCTCCAAGGTTCCTAAGGCTGGCCTGACTTGGGCTGATTCTGAGGGGACAGAGAGCGGGTCCCTCTTGCCCAGCGAGCAGCCCCTTCACACAGTGGACCCAGGCAGTGCGAAGCACCGACCACCCAGGAGCACCTGCCAGAGCCTCGAGTCACCAGAGACCCCAAGCCTTGAGGACAACCCCACAGGAGGTTCACTACAGCCTCAGCTCTCGGCCAGGGTGAAAGACATTCTTGACTCTGGACTGGACATAAACTGGGCCTTAGAAGAAGCCTCTGGAGAGGCTAGCGAGGGTCCCATACCTCAAGGGGCAGAGTTTTCCCCCTCCAGGCCAGAAGGGGGCAGCATCCAGGTACCACAGGCCATACCCAGCAACCTCCTCTCAGCATCTTCTCCACTCCCAACAACAAAGGACCAACCACCACCCTTGCCTAAGGGAGATCCTGTGAGATCCACCGGCCAGGTCAAGCATGGCACTCCTGAAAAGACAGATTATTCATCTATCCTGCCCACAGAGGGCAAGCAGACAGGCTCTACTCGGGCCTCATCACTCCGACCTCAAGGCTTCAGTGATCCTGACACCCTTTCTACTCAGCCACAGGTTCCTGGAAGCCACTCCTGGGGAATTGTGCTGCCCCTTGGGGAGCTGGAGGGCAAGAGGATCACCAGGAACCGAAGGAGCCCTGCAGAGCTGGAAGGCGGACGAGCAAGTGAGGGAGCAGCCAGGCCCTCAGCCCTTTTTAACTCCGTTCCTTTGACTGACACAGGCCATGAGAGGCAGCCTGAGAGAAGCTTCAACCCCCAGCTCCCTGGGTTCGTCTTCCACCTACTGGTGCCCAGCATCATCCTGGTCTTGCTGGCTGTTGGCGGCCTCCTGTTCTACAGGCGGAGGTGGAGGGTAAGGAGATCCCGGGGAGACAGGGGAGCACTCACAGGGGCAGAGCTCAGGCTGGGTGTGAGTGCAGGCTGGAGGATAACTTGAGTCCAGCTGGGCTTTTCAGATGCTGAGAGGTGGGGTCTGACCCAGCCCAGAAGATGGGAAGTAGAAATGCTTCAAAGCTCGGGAAGGTGCCTTCCAGGAAGTCACTGGGAAGAGACCCAGTGTAAGGAAATGGGAGAGAAGATTCTTGGGCTAACAGCAGGGTGACGAACAGGCAGGCAGAGCGCAATGTTATCCGTGGGATCTCTGCAGAAACATGGCATGAAGACTCAGATGAGGTGGCCTGCGTGGGAGGGTAGTAGGGGTGTCCTCAACAAAGAGGCCTTAGGAATTTCCCTGCCCTCTCATGATCCTGACTGGGGGGCTCTCGTAACTTCCTCATTACTGGCTAGGAATGGGGCCACCATCGCCCTACCCTCCCCCAACTTCTCAGCCAGTCTGCTCTTTCCTGTCCTCAGAGCCGTCAAGAGTCACAGACAGTGGATTCCCTCAGGAGGCACCCAGAGGACAGGTGAGAGGTTGGGTTGGGCTTGGGGAGGCACTGGAGGTCTGGCTTGGGATCTTTTTACCTTCTAGACTTGGGTGGAGGAGGCTTCTCCCAATTGCTGCAAGGAAGTAGAGCTGTAGAACAGAATGGAGAGGAAGAAGGGAAGGGGCTTTCTTCTTTCCTAGATATCTGGTTTTTTTTTTTTTTTCCTGATTTCTTTCTAGAGTTGGGCAGTTCTGGGTCTTCTAAATCTAAGAGGGCTGGAGTGCTTCCTGTCGGAGGTGGTGGGCCCCTTGCCTCTCTGCTCCTGCTGAGTCTTAAACTGGCTCTGTGTTCTGCAGGTCCCTAACCCAGGATGCAGACAGACAGGTGGAAGTGCCAGTATAGAGGAAGTCTTAAGGTAAGATTCTGATTTTGATCTCTGCCCTTTTCTCATTTGTTGCTCAAACCACCACCTCCCTGAGGCCCAGACACTTGCCTCCCTCCTCTTCATCCTGTTTTCTTTTCCATCCATCCATCTGTGCGTAACCAAGTCCAGCTGGTTCTCCCTTTCAGGGCCTCCTGTCTCTCCTCACCACTCCATTCCCTGTGCGCATCTGAGGCCAGATAATGCTACCTCTGCAGCAGTTTTCTAGTCTCACTGTCACCTTTGATCCCAAAGCAGTCCCAAATTCTCTTCCTTCACTGTGGTTTTTATAAGATTTTTACCCTTTGGGAGAATCTTCAGTAGCTCTGAATGGCCAACCACTTCCAATCCACCATTGGCTTCTAAACCTCTCTAGCAGCCACCTTAGCATGCACCTCCTGCTAGACTGTTCCACGCTTGGGACTCCTACTCAGCCAAGGTCATTTCTGTCCTTCTGTTGGGATCACTGTCATAGGTTATAGAGTCTGAGTCTTGGGAGAGCTCTCAGGGGGCCTTTGGCCCTTTGACCACCCCAACAGGGCAATGCATCCACCACATGAAATCAGCCAGCTTCTTGACACATCGCTGGTCCCTGGCACAGCCTGTGCCTTTTAGTTAACCTAGAGAAAGGCCTTCCTGTGTGGGGCAAAACTGCCTTTCCTGTCTCTTTCTCACTGCTTCTACTTCCTCATCTCATGAAGCCCTCAGACATTTAGTCAACCATCTCTGCCCCCATTGAGAATTATTTATGCTAGACATGGCCAAGTCCCTCAAATATTCCTTATATGATATGGTTTCAGACCCCTCACCATCCTGGACACACTCGCTTGTCTGTATCCCTCCGCACATGTGGTTCCCAGCCCTGGACACAGTACTTCAGATGTTGTCTGATCGGCTCAGAGAACAGTGGGACTGTTTCCTTCCTTGATCTGGACAGTACTCTTCTCATGCATATTAAGATTGCATTAGTTTTTAATAATGGCACCATATTATTGTCACATATTAAGCTTGTGGTCTATTAAAACCTAATTTGATTTCCCATGAACTTCCACCTGGCTGAGCTTCTTCATCTTGTACTTAACATTTTTAACCAAAGCACAGGAGTTTATACCTTATCCAAAGCACCTTGTTGTCTTCTACCCATTTCCCAGGCTACTGAAAGTGTTTTTGCTCCTAATTCTGTCACCGCTGTAGCCCTTTCAGTTGTGTTGATGAGTGCCTTGGTGGGCCTGGCCCCTGTGGTTGATGAAGTGATCTGAGTCACTCCTCCCCGACCCCAGCCCACAGTCAGCCCATCAGGAAGCCTTTTGACTGTCTCCCTGGAGTTCTGGTTGCTCCTTTAATTCTTACCCCTCTGCTGTTTTATAGTTTGTTCATATTATAATTGGTGTGCACATATTTGGCTGCTGTTTTATACATTTTAAAGTCTTATTTTATGTGTATATGTACTTTCTGCGCTGCTAAAAAGATTGTAAGCCACTGGAGGGCAGGGATTATCTTCCACATTTTTGCATTTCTTTTTCTATTCCAGGTTCTAGAACAAAGTCTGTCCATACTTGTCAAAAACTCAATAAATATTGACTGGCAGACTTCACGGCTGGTTCACTGGCCAGCTTTCTTTAACTGATCAGCCTTCTTGCTGACTAATTAACCAGCTAATTGATTTTGACTGAAGAGCTGGTTGGGTGACTAACAAACTGATTAGCTGGTAATTGCCTCATTGTCTAATTGTCGATTGGTAAACTGCTTGCTTAATTAAACAGCTGACAGTTTGCCTAGCTGATTTGCTGGATATCTGGCTGACTAGCTGAGTGACCCATTCTAGTATCCAGTCACACCACTTACCGAGAGTAAGTAACCGCCTTAGGGCCTTCCAATGTGGCAGGGACACTCCTACAGAGACAACGGATCTGGCCAAGGCTCAAAACTAGGGGACTCATTTGGAAAAACAGCAAACGTGTCAGGAAGCTTCAGGTCCCCCTTGTTGGTTGGGTGGAGAGAGATGGGTAGGTAGCCCAGCCGGGGCAGTAGGAGATCTGTGAGGAGGCCCCCGTCAAGTAAGCAGAGGAGAGAATTCCCCGGGGAATGTCTGGCTCAGGGCTGTGCCACCTCCCCCACAAATCACCAGTTTTCCTCCTACTACCACCCCTGCGGTCTAGGTCCCTGCCCCAGGCCCTCTGCATTCCGTTTTTTCCCTCTGCCTACCTACTCTCGGGCCTCTTTCTCCCCTCAGGGTTTCACATGGTGAGGGAACCAGGGCAAGGGCCACACTGAGACCCACTTGACTCATTGGATCCAGTGGTGACCCAGGGTGGCCCTCGTGTCAGGCCCCAGCAGTCCAGACTGCTGCCCTGAGAGCAGGAGATTCAGAGGCACCTGTGAGGGGCCGCACCTGAGCCCCCGGGCACTGAGGGTGGACGAGCAGCCTGGAGGATCCCCTCTTGGTCCTTCTTCCCCCCTGGGCCCTGGCAGGGCCTGTGGCTTGGCCGTACCATCATGGCTCACGTCCAGGTTATAGCTCCCCTTTCTTTCCCCTCCAGAGCATGGGAATGGGCCGGGAGCCAGAGATGTGGGTCCCTTCTTTGCTCCTTACCCATCACAGGCTTGGCCAGTAGGGACATGGACATGAGGGAGGGAGGCGCCACACAGGGTCCAAAGTCAAACTGCTGGACAGAGTCCAGGGGATTTCTGTTCTGGGAACAAAGTGTTCTAAGGATGCTGGGCAAGGGGACAAGGATGGGGGTGGGTGGGGAGAGGGCAGGGTCATGGCTCTCATGCACGAGGCACGAGGCGAGGCCCATCGGGGTGGCTGAGTGGCGCAGGGCTTAGCATGCCTGAGGCAGGGGAGGTTTCCTTGTCCCCGAGCTGTGCCTCTTTGGCCTCAGTTACCTTCGTTTCAGTATCATCTGCTAGGATAGTTTCTGATGAAAGGTATGAAGGTGGAAATATGATTCTTCTTTGCTAGAAGTAGCAGCATCTCAGCCCATCCTGCCCAGAGGGGTCCGAAGACGCTAATGCATCCTGGCCCCTTCCCCCTGCTTGGGCACTGACTCCTTCTCCTTCTTGACCCTGACCTTGACCGGCCCTCATTACCTCCCTCTGTGGTCCCTAGTTCCCAGGACAGTGAGGCCAGACTGTCCAGAGGCTTGGGTGACTGCCAGGCAAAGCCACTTCTTCCCTCTGCGGTGTCTGGAGGGGCTGGGAGGGTGAGGGGAGGGATGGGAGGAAATTCTCCCGCAGCCCACAGGGACACCACACCTTTGCAAGCCGCGTCCTCAGCGACCCTCTCCACACTCCCACTCGGCTGACCAGCCTCCCTTCTCTCCCCTGCAGCTGGGCGCACAGGACTGTCTCTCCACGGGAGAAGATGTGATCGGGCCGTCCACCACTACACTCCCCGGCTCTGCTCCTAGAAATGCGGCCTTTCTACCACCTGAGCTCGTGCCTGCCAGGACTGGACCAGAGCAGCCAGGCTGGGGGCCTTATGCCTTAAGCTCAGACTTCGAGACTGAGAGGGCCAGAGGGTGCTCCCCAACACACTGCCGATATTTATTGTGGGCCCTGGAGGCTCCTCGAGCTGGAGGAAGGCTGGCGAGCTGGCTCAGGACCTTCTCCCTCAGGGGCTGCACCCTCTGCTTCTTCCTCTCCATGTGAGCAACTGGGTCAAGGACCCACCCGCCAGTGGCATGTGAGAGACCAGAGTGGGTGCCGAGGAGCCATCTGATGCCAAGAAATGCCATTGCTGACATGCAGGGACCCGTCTCCACAGAGGAGTCTTTGATCAGGGTGGGGCAGCATCAGCCTAATTTCCTGTAAAGGCCAGCAGCCCAAAAGATAGGGAAAAAGAGGAGGCCTCTGGCAGTGTGCACTGACGGCTTGAAGGGTCTACACCCTCTCCTTACCTGAGTGCCCTCCACTGGTTGCCAGGTGGCAAGGAGAGGCCAGTTCTGCCCTCAACGGATGCCAAGAGGAGGACCTGGCTCTGGCCTCTACACCTCCTTCCCTCCAGCCCCTGCCAGAGCTTCTCCTGGAGGCTGGGCAGAGACTCCCCTCATGAAGGAAGCCATTGCACTGTGAAAACTGAACCTGCCTGCTGAACAGCCTGCCCCTTCCATCCCCAAGAGCAAGCCACCGTCCGACATCTTCCCTCCTCTCCAGCCTCTCCCAGCTTCCTGCACTGAGCTGGCCTCACCTGTCGACTGAGGGAGCCCCTAAGCCCTAAACTTCTCCTGACTCAGCTTTTTGACTCCTCGGGTGGCGTAGGTGGAAGGACTTCCCAGGCCACCAGCCAGAGCTGGTCTCTAGGCTGTGTGTTCACCCAGGTTTCTGCATCTTGCACTTTGACATTCCCAAGTGGGAAGTGACTGGTGGGAGGAGAGAGGGAGGGAGGTGGAGGCAGAGAGGTGCAGGGAGAGCCCTGCGCTGACTGAAAGCAGCTTTGGAAATATGTGTATGCCCCTGAGACTGGGGAGACATTGCACCCCAACCCCTCGGTCCGGTCTACTTTGCCTACTGCAGCTTGTCCACATCAGGAGCCGGGCTGCACTCCAGCCCCACTCGTGTGGCCCCCCAGCTCCCTCTTCTTTTGGTCCTTCTTTTCCCTGCCTGCTCGAGGCAGTGATCCCTTCCAACTCACCCCCATCGCGGGCTAGCCAAGCCAGAGCCGGAGAGGAACCAGGAGATCCAGGCATCTGCTTCCATCTCTGCTCTGAGGCCCTCCGCTTCCTGGGCTGGCCCCGCCATGGCTCTCAGACCGGGCACCAGGTGACAGGGCTGTCAATTGCCCCTCAGTCCCTTTATGCTGCTGTGTCTCTCCTTTCCTGCCACCTTGGGCCTCCACTGAGAGATCCTGTCCTCCCTGGCTGCTGGGCCCGTGACTTTCTCCTCCCACCAGAGAGAGTGGGGGTCCGCCGGCCCACTGCCCTTGTCCTGATGCTGGGAGCCAAGGGAAGGGCAGCTGAGAACTTCCTGATGGGGCTTATCCCTCTAGTCACAGATTTCATATTCCATGCTAGAAAATATATATTTTTAAATGGAAGGAAAAACAAAACAAAAAAAAATTCCTCCACATCTCTCAACTTTCAACATATAGTATTTAAAAAATCAAAACAGCAGACTCAACCAATTGCAGAAGCTCTTTGTGGGCACTTAGTGACACCATAGTGGGAGAGCTCCAGAGGGTGCCACCTCTGGGTGCCCCTTTCTGGCTACCTGCACAGGATCCCTTACTTTCCTCTGAGAAAGCCCAGAGAGAACATTGGCTCACGAACTGTGAGATTGTGTTTTTATACTTGGAAGTGGTGAATTATTTTATATGTCATTTAAATATCTATTTAAAAAAATAGGAAGCTGCTTATATATTTAATAATAAAAGAAGTGCACAAGCTGCCATGTGTGAGTCATGGGAAAGTTGCTTTTGGGGTGTGGGTGGCACAATCAGCAGCTGGGTGAGCCCCAGCTCAGAAAGGTTTTTCCAAGGTACACGGGGAAGGAGAGCTCTCTTCAAGTTTCAGTCTTGTTACTGAAACCTCCTGTATTATTGCTGTCCCAAACACATTCATCTATCTGTGCAATAAGAAATCAGGCAAAAAGCAGCCAAACCTCAAGCCTGGCCACTGGCCCCAGTTCCAGCCCAGCTTAGCCCAGCCTGGGAAAATGCTGGTTGGGCTCTGTCCAAGGGCCCCAGAGGCCTGTGAGGAGAAGGCTCTGACCACTGAACCCTCCCGTCCATCAGAGAGGGAGCTGGCCAGGTACTCGCAGGGTGCTGAAGTGAATGAGGGACAAGGCTGGTCAGGGCCAGAGCCTGCCCTCTGTGTGAGGGACCTTAGGGCTGATCTTCCCACTGGAAGCGGAAGGAAGACCAAAGATGTGGCCTTCTAAGGGGAAAAAGGCCAGAAGAATTGAAGGTCCATGTGATCCAAGCTCACATTCAAGGTAAAGCTGAGAGAAGAGGGTTTCCCCATCCCTGAGATGTGGTGGACAAAGTTTTGGATCTCTGTTGTTCTCAAAATACTGACATCCAAGCCCTACTCTAGATCAAATACCAGGATCTCAGTAGGGACCAAGTATGGGAATTTGTAAGGCATTTCAAGTGACTTAAATGGGATCCAAGGTGAAAAGCAACCACAGACATGCTGTTGGATGTGGCCTCTATACAAGTTTAAATTCATTAAAATGAAATAAAAATAAGTATTCAGCTCCTCAGCTTCACTAATCGTGTATGACTACAATGTTGGATGGCACAGAAATATGACATTCTCATCATTGCATAAGTTCTACAGGACAGCACTGCCTGAAAGGCTGGGTCCCTACACTTAGAGGACCAAGGATACAGGACTGAGACTAGCAAGAAGTGTCAGATGCCTCAGTCAACTTTCCTGTGTGCTTGGTCTCCCCAGCCCACCTCTCACTATATCTCTTTCTATCCAAAAGCTGCTCAGGAAGTTTTGAAGAAATATTTTTTCCTTCAAGGTTTTAATTCGAAAAGATCTCCTCCTCCTCCGAGAAGCCTCTCCAACTCGACTCAGGGCCCTAAGGGCCATCTGAGTGGAGCTCCTTCCTCCCTTGTGCTTTTCCAGACTTAGCACCGGTTTTCCTGTCCCATCTGTCCCATCAGGCCATAGACTCTGGCAGGGACTCTGTTGTCTCTCCTCATATCCCAGTGATTGAGAGTACCCTTGCACAAATAGCTGCTCAGAAAATGTGCTCATGAACACTTGATTAAAGACCTGGGAATGCACTTTCACCAGATTGAATTAGTACCATCGCCTAGAGTTTCTACCGATATAAGCCAAATGAACTAATACCTAATAATTACAATCAGTCCAAGCAGGGGAAGTATTTTCAGCAGCTCAGTTAAAACTACTCACTCAGCAGGCTGTGTGAATAGAAGATATATTTCAATGCCTTCGGGCAACAATTGCAGGGAAACCAACAGAAAATTCTACCCCTTACCTGCCTTTCCAGAAGTTCCAGAATGCCAGAGACTCTCAGCAGCTTTTTTCCAGGGTTGCGTTTGCTGTAGGTACTGCAGGAAGCATCAGCCCTCTACAGCACTATTCCCTGGGCTTAGAATGAGATCATAGGTCTTTGAATTTGATATTTTATTGCCTCGCTATTTGACTTTGAGTAAGACGTTAACCTCCCCAACTACTTTTAAGAATATGAACTGATGTTCAATTAAAGTGATGATCACCAAAGCACTTTGTGGGCTCTGAAGGCTGCAATAAATAAAGTGTGCTCTGACGCTACCCCTGCCCACTGGTCTCTACAGTGCCCCGCCAGACAGTTTCCTTCCAGGCACACATGGGGGAAGGAGGGTGCTTCTGGGGCCTGGCTCATCTCTGTGGAAGGCAGCAGAATTCCCTGCTCCCCGCAGGGAAGAGGAGTTTGATGTGCTGGTTAACAGGCGGGGTCAGGAACTCCTGTTTGGAGTATATAAGCAGAAGGGTCCAGCCAAACCTCGAAACCCCTATCCGGCCAGAAGCAGGAAAGTGAATCAGAAGCAACCAGGAAGAAACCTGAGGTTAACCTCGCACAGACTGTGGGCCATGGCAAAGAAGGGGTTGGGGAGGGCACTGGGGTCTGGGCAGGGCCTGGCGGACAGTACACAGCACTGTGAGCAAGGCTCTAAAGTCATTCAGGGTGGGGAGTGACGAGGCGGCTGTGGTGGAAAGAGGCCGAGCTTCCCAGCCAGAGCTTCTCCGCGCCCATGAGGTCCTCTCTGCCTGAGCAGTGCTTTGGTCTTTAGTTTTCCTCTTGGTTTTTAGAGTGTATGTGATGGTGGCAGAAAAGGTCGGGAGAGTAAGCAGGCTCTGCCGCCAAGGATGCTGGGACTGCAGAGGGAGCAGGGTGACCTGTGTGAGCCTGGAAAGCCCCACAGCCAAATCAGCTGAACACAGAGCTGAGGCTGTGGCCCCAGGGCTGCAGGAAAGCTCGCTGGGTTAGCCCCATCATGCTGTCTACAGTCTACAATGACTCATCTCTAAAGGAGGGGGCCAGGCGTCAGAAGAAGTGATGGATAACAGCCATTGCAACACCTTGAGCTCTGTAGGCTCAGTGCAGGGCCAAGCGAGGGCTGGATGGGTGGCTCTGTGCTCATGAAGGAAAAACAAACCATGGGCAGAGGACAGACACTGAGGAGAAAGCATCATTATGTATGTACTTTGTGCACAGTTGCCAGGAGGAGCACAAGAAGAAACACCTGGATGCTTCTGTCCCCTTCCAGAGTTTTCTTAGGAAGTGCTCAGAAAAGTGGCACGCCATGTCTGTGACAAAGAAAAACTCTCTGGGTTAGCCCCATCACGCTGTCTATAGTCTACAATGACAAATTCCATGGTCTTTGGCCTGAAGACATGGCAAAGGCTGAAAGGCCCGTTAGGAAAGAGAAACAAAAACTAAAATCCCTCCTACAGGAGAAACAAAGAAGTTCAAGGAACCTGAGGTAACCAAGAGGCCTCTGTCAGCTTGCTTGTCCTGTCCTGTCCTGTCCTGTCCTGTCCTGTCCTGTCCTGTCCTGAGCATCGTCCCAAAACAGAGAGGATTCCTGCCAATTCATCAGCAGTGTCACGAATAAATTGGGAGACATGTGGAATAGTCCTGCTGAGCATGACGGGCAGCCTCATGAAGGCTTGTCAGCCAGCAGAAGGAAACATGCAGAAAAGGTATTGCTGCACATAGATCAATTGGAAAGCCTGACAAAGGAAGAGGAGGGAGGAAAGCTGAAAAACACAAGAAAAAGAAGGAAAAGAAGGAAGCAGGAAGAGCTTGGCCCTAGGGGTTCAAGGCCAGCCTGGATGACATAGCAAGACCCTGTCTTAAGGAAAAAAAGATGATGACGTTTAAGTGGGTTCTAGTGCAATTTTTTTTTTGTCTGTAAAGCATGTAAACCACTCCATACACACAACTTTCTACTTTTAAAGAAAAAAAGGTTTAAATGTAAGGCTGGTTTTAAAAAATTAAATTCTTTATTGGTACATTTTATATACAGTTCACAATCACACTCAACATTGGGGAATTTGTACCAGTATAACAAGTTAATTCTCATTTTTACCCATATCCCTCCCCACCCCACAATCCCCCAGCCCCTATATACATATTATTTCTTTTTCTTTCCAAATCATATTTATTCTTTCCCCTCATTACCTTCCTCTACCACATTCCCTTTGACTATTTCCTATTTCACAAAATCTATCATACAGTCTAGAACTCATTTCTATCTACAGGTTTTTATATCAGAGAAAAGATATGGTATTTACATATCTGTTATTTATTTATTTCACTTATTAGTGTGTCCTCGAGGTGTATCCATCTGCACATAAATGAATGAAACTTGTTATTCTTTATGGCAGAGTAATACTCCATTCTATTAAAAAACATCTTCTTTATTCAGTCTCCCGTTGATGGGCATCTGGGTTGTTTCTAAGATTGGGCTATGACAAACTGAGCTTCTATGAACACGAATGTACATATATCTTTACAATATAATTCTTTTAATTCCTTTGAGTGTATTTCTAGCAGGGGAATAGCAGGATCAAATGGGGCCTCTAATCCTAGTTTTCTGAGGAATCTCCACACCAATCTCCACAATGCTTGCACAAGTCTACAATCCCACCAACAGTGGAGAAGGGCTCCTTTCTCCCCACAGCCTTACCAGCATTTATTGCTGGTTGATTTCACAATAGTAGTCATTCTTTGTGGAGTGAGATGAAATCTCAGTGCTGTTTTCATCTGCATCTCTGAAATGACCAGAGATGCTGAACATTTCTTCATATGCTGCTTGTCTGTTTTGACTTCTGCCTCTGAGAAGTGTCTGCTCATTTCAGATGCCCATTTTTAAATTGGGTCTTTAAACTTAGGGGGACTGGTTTGTTTAAGTTCTTTATATGTTCTAGATAGTAGCCCTTTGTCTGATAAACAGCTAGCAAAGATTTTTTTTTCCCATGTTGTTGGTTGTCTTAGTGGTGCCAGTGGTTTCTTTTGCTGTGCAGAAACTTTTAGTAGGATGAGAATCCATTTCTTTAAATTTGTTTTCAAATTGTTCAGTATTTTTTTTGTATAATTAACACAATACCGAGTGTATCTTTAGAAATCTCCATTCCAGTATTTTCAGTGGCTTCTAACACTGCTGGCTCAACAATGCAGTTTGTTAATTGGGTGGAAGTTTAGAGCAGGTTACGCTGATACACAGCACACATTAATTGTAGATGAGGAGTGTCAGGTTTCTTCCCCCATTTTAAGTTGGCTCTGATATGGCTCATACAAAATAATTCTGTTCACAGAATATCACACAATAATTGTTAAAAAGGGGGGGAGGGCAGAGATTTAGCTCATTGGTTCCAGCGCCTGCCTACCAAGCGCAAGGTTCCTGGTTTTATCCCTGGTAACCACATACAACAATACCAGGTGTGGTGGCTCACATTCATCGGCAATCAGAACCAGACACTACAAATGCTGGATTTGGTGGCTCAAACATGTAATCCCAGCACTCGGGAGGCAGAGACAGGAGGATTGCTGAGTTCGAGGCTTGCCTGAGCTACATAAAGAGCTCAGGGCCAGCCTGAACTACAAAGTGAGACCTTGTCTCAAATAATAATAATTGTAAAAAAGAAAAGTTGCAGCTTTTTTGTTGAATTCTGAATGCCTCTAAGTAAATAAACTTTTTAATTTAAGAAAAAAGAAAGAAGTCATACATTGGGGTGATAGAGGAAGCTGTGTCAGGAAAGTCACCAGGCACATTCTTGCAGGCAGACTGAATAAATCTAATTCAGATTCCAACTACTGTGGTCCACAGGCCATATCATGGTTCCAAGGTCCTGAACACCTGGCCCCTCTCATCTACCGTAGTCCCTTTGTGCTTGTGCACCTAGTGAGGTCTACAAAGGCAGGAGCCTCATCCTCAGTTATTCACTCACATTCCCATTTCTAGGCATTGACAATGTAATTAAAATAGTCAACAGAAGTCAGTGTTAATTAAGCAATTACATAAATAAGTATCTAGTCATAAAATATAAATGGAGCTAGAAAGATTCAGATGCTCTGGGAGATCTTATCATAGAAGACCTGAGCTAAGGATGTAGGTCTATGTAGAAGATGAAGTCCAAAGAAGCCATAGAAGAAAAGGTTACAAGGAGTGAGAAATGGTCCGTCTTTCTCATTTTCCATAGCTTCCAACAAAACTATTCATTAATTACATGGTATGTGTGAGACACTGGATAAAAATGCAGTCTCATTCCATCCTACTACATTCCTGCAAGCTAAGAGTTAATGTCTTCTTTGACAGATATAAGCTAAGCTTAGAAAAACTTAGTAACGTCCAAGTTCACAGCACCTGAGAAGTGGCAAAACCTGTATTTGAACCCAGGTCTATCTGTATTCAAAGCCCAAATTCTTGTCACAATGTCATGCTCTATCAGGCATTTAACAGATAACTCCTGCACAGCGGACAGCGCAGGTTGGACTGGCAGTCTCAGAAAGTTTCAGAACCTTAGTGTTGTCTTTTTCTTCCCTTCAGAAGGATTGTGCAGTCTGCAAATGGGCAAAAAGTGCATATGATGGACCTTTGCTCTCTTTGTCCTTCTGCTAACCCTAAACCTTCAGGAAAGAAGAGGATCAGTCCTGGAAGAGTGCCTGCTGTCCAGGCTTCTGAGGAAGGTCTCTTTTGACAATCATCGCCTCCTTTCAGCTTCTTTTGGCTTGGATCCTTATGACCCATCCTTTTTTCTCCCTACTTTTGAGTGACACTGAAGCCCTAGGTTAATTATTGGCCCAAGTGATGTTTTGTACCGATCACTCCAGCTACTATCATCTTTATTTTGCGGGGTCATGACCTTCTTTGATGAAGAGGCTAAAAATTTGTTCTCCTAGATCTAGCTAGATCTGCAGGGGAGGTTATCTAGGCTGGGCTGGCAATAGGTGGATCAAGATTATTGAAGGTTATAACTGCAGGTTTAGCATTCTCTAGTGATTCTGGGGAGACAGGCCTAAGGTTGGGGTCTGGAAGGCCTTGGACGTGAGGACTGTGATATCTGGGAGAGCTACAAAAGGGTAGCATTATCAGACAGAGTTTTGGGGCTCACCCTACATTGTTTTTTCTGAAATGCCTTTCACATTCACACTCAGAAAGTCCTCTCTGATTGTCTCTTCTCCCAAAAAGAAGCTTTAGGCTCTCAGTTAACTTAGTCAAGTTTTATGCTGTTAATTTCTAAGGTTTTTTTTTTTTTTTTGAGACAGGGCCTCGCTTTGTAGTTCAGGCTGGCCCTGAGCTCACTATGAAGCCCAGGCAAGCCTCGAACTCAGCAATCCTCCTGTCTCTGCCTCCCGAGTGCTGGGATGACAGGTGTGAGCCACCACGCCTGGCACTGTGGTATGTGGTATTGGTTGCTGGTGGGCATGAGTCTTCACACCCAGCATTGTATGTGGTTACCAGGGATCAAACTCAGGACCTTGCAGTTGCAAGACAGGCGCTGGAATCACTAAGCTAAATCTCTGGCCCCCTCTAAGTATTTTTTTAACTTTATTTTTTACATATTTATCATAGATACTGACCACATTCATCATACAAATTTTGTACCTGTACACTATGCATCTTAATTCTTTTTTAAATTTTCTCCTATCCCTTCAAGCCTTCTTCCCCTTCTATTTACAAAAGATTTGCTTCCATTTTTCTCAGCTCTTCTCTTTTTCCCTTTTCCTTTCCTTTGCTTTCCCTTCCCCCACCTTGTTTCCTGTGCCCCTCCTTTGTTGCCCTTCCCATTTGAACATGTTCTTCCTTCTCTCCAATACCTATGCTCCATTATGGTCCTCATTTACCTTTTGAGTTCCTCACACAACAGAAATAATGCAATATTTAAAGTTGTGTGTCCAATTTATTTCACTTAAGATTATAATCTTGAAGTGCAATCATTTTCTACAAGTGATTCAGGTTTGTCCTTCTTTATGGCAGAGGAGTACTCCATTGTATATACATGCCACATTTTCTTCATCCATCTTTTGGAGGGCATATGAACTGTTTCCTAGATTTAACTATTATAAATTGCACTGCTAAAAACATAGATATGCCTATATCACTATAGTATGATGCTTTAAATTTGGGGGAAGATACCTATAATGGCAACAGCTGAGTCAAATGGAATTTCTAGTTATTAGTTTGTTTTTGTTTTTGTTTTTGCTTTTGAGACAGGGTCTCACTTTGTAGTTCAGGCTGGCCCTGAGCTCACTATGGTGCCCAGGCAAGCCGCCGCGAACTCAGCAATCCTCCTGTCTCTGCCTCCTGAGGGCTGGGATTACAGGCGTGAGCCACCACGTCCAGCATTGTATGCGGTGTTGATTGCTGGTGGGCGTGTCTCCATGCCCAGCATTCTATGTGGTTACCGGGGATCGAACTCAGGATCTTGCGCTTGTGAGGCAGGCACCAGAACCACTGAGCTAACCCTCCAGCCCTAGTTATTAGTTTTTTGAGGAGTCTCCATAATTATTTCCATAGTGGCTGTACCAATTTACACCCCGACAATGGAGAATGGTTCATTTTTCCCCATAGCCTTGCCAACATTTGTTACTGGTTTATTTCTTGATGACAGCTATTCTTTCTGGAGTGAGATGGAATCTCAGTGTTGTTTGAATTTCCATTTCTCAAATGACCAGTGATGTTGAGCATTTTTCATATATTTATTTGCTGTTTGTGCATCTTCACCTGAAAAGTGTCTATTCTTTTCAAATGCCTATTTTGGAATGAGTCCTTAAATTTGGGGGTTCTGATTTTTTGAGTTCTTCGTATATTCTAGATGTTAGTCTTTTTTTTCTGAGGAATAGCTGGTAATTTTTCCCTCTTTCTATGGGTTGTTTCTTCACTGTGTTGGTGATTTTTGTTGTTGTACAAAAACATTTTAATTTAGTGTGATTCTAGATGTTGATTCTTTGTAATATTTCCTGTGCAATTGGGGTTTTAGTCATAAAGTCTTGGTCTACTTCTATATCTTCTAGAGTTTTAACTAGTCTATCTTACATCAAATTATATATTTCTGTTGTTATATTTAGAACTTTGATCCATTTCAATTTTAGTTTAGTGCAAGGTAAAAGATATAGGTCTAGGTTCAATTTTCAGCATGTGGAAAACCAATTTTCACACCACCTTTTATTGAAGAAGTTTCTTTCTTTCAGGTAAAGTGTTTGGCCTCTTTGTCAAAGATAAGGTAGCTGAGTAGGTTTAGAAGTCCCAGTTGACCCTGCTATTTTTCTACTAGGTATAAACATGAAAGAATTCAAAGATTTGTGTCACAGCAACATATGTTCACCCATGTTTACAGCAGCTGAGTTTGTAATAGCTAAACCTTGGAAACAGCCCAAATGCCCATCAGTGGGAAACTAGATAAACAGATGTGGGTTTTTTCCCCCTATAAAATGGAGTATTAGTCAGCCATAAAACACAATAAATTTAAATCATTTATACTCATTATACTCAAACGGATGTGCCTTGAGGACATACTCATAAATGAAATAAGTAGGACACAGATGTATAAATACCATATCATTTCTCTGGCATGAGAAACTGAAAGTGTAAATGAGTTCCAAAATGTATAATAGGTATTGTGAAGTAGGAAGAAAATGTTCAAAAGGAAAGAGGAGGTAGGGGTAAGGAAAGAAGGGAAAGAAAAACTTTGATGGTTACAAAGAGGAAACAAAGCTGGAGGTATATAGGAGGTGGGAGGGCTGTGGGGGGGCAGGGAAATGGGAAAAAAGGACAACATGTCTCATGTACTGGTGCAGATTCTCAATGCAGAATGTGATCATAATGTATGTATAAATGTACCAATAAAATCAATTTAAAAAGATAAAGTAGGGGCCAGAGATTTAGCTTAGTGGTTCCTGTGCCTGCCTAGCAAGTGCAAGGTCCTGAGTTCGATCCCCAGTAACCACATACAACAATACTGGGCATGGTGATTCACACGCACCAGCAATCATTACCACACAGCACAGTGCCAGGTGTGGTGGCTCACGCCTATAATCCCAGCACTCAGAAAGCAGAGGCAGGAGGATTGCTGAGTTCGAGCCTTGCCTGGGTTACAAAGTAAGCTCAGGGCCAGCCTGAACTACAAAGAGAAACCCCGTCTCAAAAAAAAAAAAAAAAAGATAAAGTACCTGAGTGTGCTTGTTGTTTCTACAGTTTCCATTCAGTTCCATTCATCTATAGGTCTTTTTTTTTTTTTTGTCAGTACCATGGTAGCTTCTTAGTATAACTTCAAATCAGGAACTGTGATGTCTCCTGCCCTGCTCAGAATTTCTTTTGCTATTCTAGGTCTCTTTTGCTTCCATATGAATTTTAGGATTGTTTTCTCTCATTCTGTGAGACCCAGATCTTGGCATTTTGATTGGGAGTGCATTAAATCTGTATTAAACTTTTGGAAATAGGGCCATTTTTACTATATTGATTCTGTCTATCGAAGAAAAGAGAATATCTTTCCATTTTCTGATATCTTTTTTTATCTCCTTTTTCAAAGTATTGTAGTTTTCAATATATAGGCCTTTCATTTCTTCTCTTACATTGATTCCTAAGTATTTCATTTCTCTTGATGCTATCGTGAAGTTTTATTTCCCTAATTTCTCTCTCAGTGAATTTGTTATTTGTATACAGGAATTCTATTGATTTTTGGGTTGGCTTTGTATCCTGGTACGCGGCCAAATTTGGTTGTCAACTGTAGGAGTCCTTTGGTGGAGTTTTTTGGGGTTTTCTATGTAGAGTATCAAGTCATCCTGACTCATACATCTTCCTTTCCTCTCCATATTGCTTGTATTTCTTTCTCTTATATATTACTCTGGCCAATGTTCCCAGAACTATACTGAACTATACTGAATGATGGTAGTGGGCATCTGTGTCTTGTTCCTGATTTTAGAGTGAAACTTTTCAGTGTTTGACCACACAAGAATGCTGTTGGTTGTTGGTTTGTCATAAATGACTTTTATCAGACTGAAAAAAAGACATTCTATTCCAATTTTCTATATGATTTTTATCATATATGGGTGTGGACTTTGTCAAATGCTTTCTCTAGGGCTGGGGATTTAGCTCAGTGGTTCCAGCATCTGCCTAGCAAATTCAAGGTCCTGAGTTCAATCCCCAGTACCACACATATCACAATGCTGAGCATGGTGGCTCATGCCTGTAATCCCAGCACCTGGGTGGCAGAGACAGGAGGATTGCCAAGGATAACCTGGGCTATATAGAGTTCAGGGCCAGTCTGAACTACAAAGAGAGACCCTGTCTCAAAAAAACAAAAAAATAAAATGAAATGCTCTTTCTAGATCTATTGAGATAATCATGTAGTTTCTGTCCTTGGTTCTGCCAATGTATTATTGATTTGCATACGTTAAACCATCCCTGAATCTTTAGGGTGAATCCTACATGGTGATGGTGTATAATCTTGAAGATTTGCTACATTCTGTTTGCCAGTATCTTATTGAGAATTTTTGTATCTGTCTTCATGAAGGAGATTGACCTATATAGTTCTCTTTTGTGCTTGGATCCTCCTCTGGCTTTCACAACAGGGTAACATTTTCCTTCCAGGA
>PVIC010006563.1:0-53843 GCA_004025085.1 Thryonomys swinderianus
CCTTTTTTTCTGAACAATTATTAGGTAAGGATTTTTTCTGTTATTTGACTAAATTTGATATAGTTTATTTTAAGCTGAAAACTCAAATTTCTTAAGGGGACATTCCTGTTACCCTCACTACTATTATTTTCAGTTGTGTTTTTTTCATTATTCTTTTAGTCTCTGTTTCCTTTTTTAAAATTTGGTACATTTTATTGGTACATTATACATACACATCACAATTACATTCCACATTGAGAATTTGTACCAGTATATGACACAACTTAATTCTCATATTCTCCATGCCCTACCCACCCTACCTCCCCCCACCCCTATATATGCAAGCATTGTTTCCTTGTTTTTTAACCATCATTTTTTTCTTTCTTCATTATTTGCCCCTAAACCCCATTACCTTTTGAATATTTACTATTTCACAATATCAATCATGCATTCTGGAACACATATATAACTTGTTTCTCATACCAGAGAAAATATACAATATTTACACACCTGTGACCTATATCTTTCACTTATGAGTATGTTCTGAAGGTACGTGCATTTGAGTATAAATGATTCAATCTCATCATTTTTTATGGACAGTATCACTCTGTTTATTAAAAAAAAAAACACATCCAGTCTAGAGTTGATGGACATTTGGGTTGTTTCCAAGATTGGGCTATCACAAACTGAGTTGCTATAAACATGGGTGCAAATAGATTGCTGTGACAGGAATGTTGTAATTCTTTTTTGTATATCCCCTGCAGGGGAATAGCAGGATCAAATGGAACCTCTAATCCTAGTTTTTTTGAGGAATCTCCACACTGATCTCCATAATGGTTGCACTAGTCTACATTCCCACCAACAACATCCCCAGCATCAGTTGCTGGCAGATTTCAAGATAGCAGCCATTCTTTGTGGAGTGACATGACATTTCAGAGTTGTTTTAATCTGCATCTCTCAAATGGCCAGTGAAACTGAGCATTTCTTCATATGCTTCTTAGCTGCTTTTACTTCTTCTCTGAAATATGTCTGTCCATTTTAGATGCCCATTTTTGAACAGAACCTTTAAATTTCGGGGGGCTGATTTTAAGCTCTTTATATATTCTAGATAGTAGCCCTTTGCCTGAGGAATTACGTTTCTCTTATAAAACAAAATTTAGTCTTTACCTATTTGTCTTTATCTCATACCCTGTCTTTAGCTGTTTTCATTATTTAATATCTTTCTTTGAAAGATAAACCATGAAATGGAGAAAAAGATTCCCAAATTTGGTTTCACTAAATATGTAATGTCATTGCAGAACTATAAAGATATAGCATATATAATCTGTATGTGCAGCCTTAACATTCTGTGCCTCAAAGTAGATATTCTCAATTTAAATATCTCACAAGGATTAAGTTAAAGGAATTTCAACACCAAGTAAATAATATCTTACAATATATTTCATCAATACTGAATGATTCACAAAGACAAATGCTATGATCAGTGTGACTTTGGGCTATAATTTATTGTGACAGGTAAGTAGTATGCTTTAATGTAGAATGTTTCCCACAGGTCTCATGTACTAGAGGCAGGGTAGTGGAAGGTACCTGGGTCACAGGAGCACAAATGTACTATTAAGAGGTGTGCCTGGGTGTCAAGGGTCATGATATTGGGGTGTGATGGGGTTCTCTCCCTGCTTCCAATTGCACTGTTATGAGCAGCCTTCCTCTGGGACAAACCCTTGCACCCTGCCCTTCCTGCCTTCGAGACACTCGGTTGCAAACTGACTTCTTCCAAAATCTATGTCCCACAATAAATCTCTTTTCCTCTAACATTTTGGTGTCAGGTATTTTCCGCCTGTGAAAGTAAATAAGTCCAAATGATGGATGAAATGCAATTTGTTTGAATAAAAGAAACAATTTCTTTCACTTATACACACTTCTAAATATTTTTTTTCTTATATGTAAAATGTTCACTTGTAGATAGAAGCACATCTCCATCTAAATTAAAACTTGGCTTTCAAAAAAATCACTTATGAACCTTAGGACATTACCTTCAACCGAGTAAGACAGTTGTCCCAAGGCAAGAAAAAAAAATGCTTTTCTATATGTTTTACTTCTTTTTAATTTTCTATTAAGCTGGAAGAGTTTTTAGTTTGCCTTCCAATAATATATCACAATTCAAAGGATATGTTTTTGCACTTCTCACAACTCTCTTTTCAACCCTGCTCAGGAAAGTGCTAACTAACTCACATGATAAGCCCAGAATTAATGGAAGCCCACATGTGCAGCAGACAAGAGGGTTCAGTACTGACAGCTACAGCAAGCAATAAATGAGTGTGTGAAAATCCTTACACATAAACTGCGTGATACAGGGAGATCTACTTAAGGTTGTTAGGACTCATTTTTCCACCTGCACACTGGCTGAATTCCAATCATAGTAAAGTACTGCTTAAATTTTTAAAAATGAGGCATAGGAAGGTCCCTAAAATAGTCTTTAGTATGAACTTGTAACACATTTTGTAATTGATACTCAATTGATACAACTAGTAATTGATACTATAATGAATAGTATCAGGTATTTCGATTACTACAGCAAAAGATGACTTTGTCAGAGCCAGGATATCATATGTATTACAAATTAACATTAGCTTTAAAGCGCTGATGTCTGTTTTAAAATTATTCATTATCTTATTCATCCTTCTAGATGTTTTTCTACAAGGCGCCTCTATATATATATTTCCAAAGAAAACTTGCTCCAAATGTGGGGAACTTTATTCAAAATTACTGCCATAGAAGTTATGATTACTGCAATAGCTCGCAGAGAGATTGACCTCAAATCTACTCAGATAAAATATATTACAATTTATAAACACTGAATGAGTTAGTACTAGTGGTACCAAAGTGCAGTGATACTGAAATTTTTAGAGCATGAGTCCCCAAAATGCATTGCAAAACCCAGTTATGTAGTTCAAAATGCCAACACTGCAATCAAAACTGAACACTGTGGTTTTAATTAGGACAAATGACTCATGCATTAACGTCTTTTGTTTTTAAAGAAAAAAACACTCAGGCCATAGTTTCACTACCACTGCCCTGTGGTTGGTCAGAGCAGTTAATGCTGTCATCAGTAAGCGCTGAACTGATGAAGCTTCCTCATCTCCTACTCACCCAGAGCTGGGGAGACAAAGGTCCTACCTTTATGATATTTGGCAGGGAAAGCAATCAGGCTCAAGAGAAAGATATTCCTGAATTATGAAATAATAAAAGGTTTAGAAAAAATTATCTCATAGGGTCAGGGAAATTATTCATATTCCAGAGTTTTCTAAAGGAAATGATCTAATAAAATGGAAGCATGAGTCTAGAGTCAAGAATAAATTTACCGCCGGGCGTGGTGGCTCACGCCTGTAATCCCAGCACTCGGGAGGCAGAGACAGGAGGTTTGCTGAGTTCGAGGCTTGCCTGGGCTACATAGTGAGCTCAGGGCCAGCCTGAACTACAAAGTGAGACCCTCTCTCAAAAAAAAAAAAAAAAGAATAAATTTACCTATCGTATGTTTCTCTTACGTGCAAAACCAGAAGTGTGAATAATTTAAGAGTAAAATAAAAGATTTTAGAAAACAAGGAATAGATTTTGTAGAGCCTGGAATAGGTTCAGGGAAACGGGAGGACACAAGAGGGAGGGGAGGTCAAGGAGAAGCAACGAGTATCACGATTAGTGGTGTATGTACCGATCCGCCGCAACGCCTGTATTTATTACGTATCACAAATACACTAATAGAGAAGAAAAAATAAACTTTAGTAAAGCTAGGCCAAAAGTTATAGAAATCTTCCACTTCTCCTAGAAGGCAGGAAGTTAAGTTATAAGGATTGAAGTTCAAAGCTGCCTGGACAACTTGTCAAAATCCTGTCTCAGACTAAGAAGTATTAAGTAAAATAAGACCTTGGGAAGCAAAACTCAGTGGTAGAATGTCCCTGGACTCAGCTCTAATACTGGAGAGAAAGAGAGAAATGAAGAGAGGGGGAGAACAGGAAAGGGGTGGAGGCAAACAGATTGAGAGACACAGAGAAGAGACATGCTCAGGATTAAATCCAGTGCTCTACTCTGTAAACCTTATCTTTGCTGAGTAAAGCTACATCTATGAAATTGAAGATGTAATAATAGCTATTTTTGTATGATCAACCACCGCTAAACTTAGTGCCTAAAAACAGTTTTTTTCTCCTTGATAAAGCTCATCTAGAGTGGACTAAAACCACAAATTCTACTGGAGATGGGACACAGGTCAAAGAGGCAGCATTTACTCAGGCAAAATCTTCTACTCAGCCTCCAGGGGGTGTGAAGAGGAGGAGCCCATGTGTGTGCAGAACTCAAGGCTGTTCTGCTATCACGAATTCCCTTTGAACTAAACAAGTCAAGTAGTTGATGTTAAAGCCGGAATAACAGAGGTACATTCTGCTCACACTGGGAAGCAGAGTGGAATGAACACTTTTTCTTGAGAAATCCAGAATACTACATAAAGTTTCTTTATAAGTTTCTTTTTACATGTCTGGCCCAATCCATTCAGAATATATAGCTATATTTCCACATTAAGAGTCTGGCTTAGCCTTTTTAAATTCCTAAATATTTATCAATCCCTTTGGTATGTGAGTAACTGCTTTAGTCACTGAACACACATCAGGACAACAGACATGACCCAAGCCCTTTAGGGAATGTAAGTCAGCCAGCAACACAGCAACTCACGACAGTCACACAAAAATCTGGGTAATTTGTACTGTAGCTAAAGTGACAGCAGAGAAGTACTGCTACTCGTTTCATGACAGCTTCTAATTCAGGGACTTAGAAATACAAGAGAATCTTCTCTGAGTATGTGCTCACCTAGATCTCAAGAAACTGAGTGACAGAAGATTGCTGTATTAACAAGAAATCCAGGTAGAGCAAAGTACATGAAAAATTGCAGCATGTTTTAGGAAGAAAAAGTACAGTGAAGGTGCAGAATAGAACCCATGGGAAGCATAATTCTAGTCCAAATTATTGCTATGTGATAAGTGATGTACCAGAGACTTAGTATCATTGCAAATTTTCTAACAGGAGTAATTAAGAGCAAAAACAAACAGGTGAGATTAAGTATAATAATCTACTGTTTAAGATATTTCTAAAATGTTATTTTAACATGTGATCAGTATGAACTATGAATGTTTTTTTTTCTGTTTTCCCATGTATTGGGGATCAAACTCAGGACCTTGCTCTTGCCAGGCAGGCAGCAATGCCACTGAGCAACATTCCTAGCCTCATGAATGGTGTTCTTCTGTTTGTTTTTTCTTACCAAAATTCTAAAAGTCTGTCTGTATTGCACAAGTAGGATCTCTCAGTTTAACCCCATTTCAATAATCACACAGAGCTAAGGGTCACGTAATGATTCTGTGGGTCTAGATCTGAAGGGAACATTTCCATGCAAATTTAAAAATAGTTACCGCTGTATTAAGACCGACATGATCCAGAGTATTGTGAAGATGACTTTTAACAGCAAAGTTATGGTGGTCAGGTTACTGGGATTGTATTTAAGTAGATTATGGCTAGCCACCACAGGGACAAAGAGAAACAACCAGAGTGGAGCGATATATAGGTGATAAAATGAACTGATGCATTAAATATGGGTGTTTAGTATAAAAATTTCCCTTAACTTTGTTGGCTAATGGAGACAACAGAAGGCATTTAGCTGTACAAAGATAAAGATAGGTTTAACTCAGATACGCTGTTGTGGATTACTTTTTTTTTATTGGTACATTATATATACACATCCCAAATACACTCCACATTGAGAATTTGTACCAGTATTTGACACAACTTGATTCTCATTTTTTCCCCTTTCCACCCTTCCACACCCCCACCCCTATATACACAAGCTTTGTTTCCTATTTTTTACCATCATTTTTTTTTCTTTCCTCATTATTTACCCCCTAAATCCCATTTCCCTTTGAATATTTACTATTTCACAATATCAATCATGCATTCTAGAACACATTTACAACTTCAGTTTCTCATACCAGAGAAAAGATATTATATTTACACATCTGTGACCTACTTGATGTGGATTACTTTTAAAACATTTAAAAGGAGAAATAATAATCAGTGACTAAATTCTACCAGTTGAGGACTTACACAAGACTGAACTACAAACACAATTCCTATCAATTCTCAATGGTTGCTGAAGATAGAGCTGTGTAAAGAAGCCTAATCAGAAAGGTGTAGAGAAAGAACTGAAGAAATGATCATTGAGCTTAAAATGCTTTTTAAGTGCCTACCATTGTGTTCGTAAGTCTCCAACTTCCTCATTAGAAGCTTCTCTGGAATTAGCACCCCCATTAAGCCTCCTGGCATGGAAGCACAAAATGTCAACGGCAGGAAAGAATGAAAGGCTGGTTTTGCCTCCTTCCTTAATGGAAATACTGAGGCGTTAGCATCTGGCGCCATCCATCCTTTCTCTTCCTAAGGGCAGTTGGCTATAATTAGTCTCAAAGTATTTTTCAAGAAATACGGAGTAAATCTCTTACCTAAGTGCCTTTGTAGACCAGGTGAAAAGGAATAATGGAATTAATAAGAAAAAATGCAGCTTTTTATAAAAAACACATTACTGTTAATATAACTGAATGGGAATGTTTATGCTGTTATTTCTAGGTAAAGTGCAACAGGTAGAGAAAACCCAAAGTGCTTAATATCTACAATTTTTCCCAATTGTGATTGATTTATTCTTTTAAAGTTATACACTTTAATATGTTCCAAATAGTTACAGAAATCTAGAAGTCATGTCCAATGTCTAGGCCCTTCTACTGTTTCCCAGCCTATAAGAGTCTACTTTCCCACAGGATGCTTTGAGGACACATAGGCTTTAAGGCTATACTTGATTTGTTGTATTATCCAAATCCCACTGCAGGCTTTTTCTCTCTTCATATTTCTTTTTTTGTGGTATCAGTTAGATATTCTTTGGATAAAGAAACAGGCTACTCATTCGAAAAAAAAATCAATAAAAGGTATATATCATTTCACATAATAGCAACATCCAGCAACAAGACTGGCTTTGTAGAAAGCTTCATGAATGACTTAACAGATAATATCAGAGCACTTGATTCTTCTGTTTCCTATTATGGAAGGCCTATTTCCAGATCTGCTCTTTCAACTGGTAACAGACTGCCACAAGAAATTTACATTCTGTTGGCTTAATTGACACAGGAAGAGATGAAGTCTCTTTCAAGACATGGCCACATAAACTGCTTGTCAGCATGCAAGTCCATTGTTATTCCAAAATTTATACAGGAAATTGTAAGATCCATTTTATATCATTCTGCAGTTCATCAGTTTTATTTAATGATGATATTTGAAGAATGTATAAGATGCCATGACTTTATGACCTGTGTTATGAACATAGTACAAATACTTTCATTTGTTTAAGAATGGAAAGACTGGGCCGGAGGGTTAGCTCAGTGGTTCCGGCGCCTGCCTTGCAAGCGCAAGGACCTGAGTTTGATCCCCGGTTACCACATATAATGCTGGGCGTGGTGGCTCACGCCTGTAATCCCAGCACTTGGGAGGCAGAGACAGGAGGATTGCTGAGTTCGCGGCGGCTTGCCTGGGCACCATAGTGAGCTCAGGGCCAGCCTGAACTACAAAGCGAGACCCTGTCTCCAAAAAAGCAAAAAAAAAAAAAAAAGAATGGAAAGACTTTTCTAACCATGTGATATATGTAACATACAGCCAAAATGTAATCACATGGCTGTATAACTTAGCAAAGAAAATGGACCATATATATATTCTCCTAACGGTTACTAACTGCGTTGTTTGGTATTCAGTTTTGAGAAGGGAGCTCCTTTGCCAATTAATATTATCTTGGAAACTTCACACTTAATTATATTATGTTGTACATCAATTTGAAGTTTCTCTCTCTCACTCTCTCAAGCTGTTATTTTTAGATGTTTTTAAAATCATGCAGATTTCCGACTCACTTCCCTTCTTTCTCACCCTCTTACACATAGTGTCAGTGATGGAAAAGAGTGACTCTCGATACGATGTCTTCAGCTCTTTGGTGTCTTGTGAAATCTTGGCAACTGCTTTGAAATTGTCTAGTCCCAGAAGCAGTGACAGCCAATGCACTGTGGGATTTACTGCGTGGGATTTCATACCACTTTCAGTGGTGTTAATACCTTTCCAATGATGGACTGCAAGCATTTGCCTGCAGTCACAAAGCCAAGCAGGCAAGGCTGGCTCTTGGACTTCACTCCAGCCCCTCCGTGTGTGTGTGTGTGGGGGGGGGTGTCAGAGGGAAATTCTGCACCTCCTGTCTGACGCAGGTCTTCAGAATGCAGGGAAACTCTCCAGCCTCACCTGCCTTGACAACATTCCCAGCAAACTAAACCCAAGGGGATAAAGGGCCACACATAGCCTGCTTGCAGTGTGTTACATAGCAAAGAGTACTGATACTTTTCATTTCTATTACTATGTATTTACAGTACACAATGATCACCTTCATCCTGGGGAATGTGTATATGTAACACATATTCCCTTTTCAATTCTCCCTATTTGCAAAAGTTTATTTCCATCCCACTCAGAAATACTCTTCTAATCACAGCGTGCCACGCTTCACTTTAGATGGCTCTGCTATAATTACTCTTCCCTACCACAACTTCCCATGTCCTTCCTCCTTTCTTCCCACTCTGTGACTTCCTTCCAGGCTACAGAATAAACAATCATTCTACCCGTGGAGCATAAAGACTGACTGCTTCAAAGAACAAAGAAAATGGATTCTAGCACCAAACCAAATGTTATGGGTAGGGTTTTTAGCCAAAATCAAATAGGGGAAAAGTGTAAAGAGAAAAGAGTCTTTTGTAGCACTTGCCTATGAGGTGCTCTATCTGTAAAGGGTATTTCTTTTGGACTGTTGCAAAGTAATGCTGTTCAAGGAAACCCTTCTCTCCTGTACTCTAATAAATAAATAAATGAATAAATGAATAAATAAATGAATAAATAAATAAATAAATAAATAAATAAATAAATAAATAAATAAATAAAAATACTGGGCCAGAGATTTAGCTCAGTGGTTCTGGCGCTGCCTCTTAAGCACCAGGTCCTGAGTTCCATCCCAGTGACCACATACAATGCTGGGCGTGGTGACTCACGCCCACCAGCAATCAATACCACATACCACAGTGCCAGGCATGGTGGCTCATGCCTGTCGTCCCAGCATTCGGGAGGCAGAGGCAGGAAGATTGCTGAGTTCGAGGCTTGCCTGGGCTACATAGTGAACTGAGAGCCAGCCTGAACTACAAAGCGAGACCCTGTCTCAAAAAAAAAAAAAATCCACCATGTTTTGGTAAAACTAAGTACACCTAAAGTACTGCAGCAAATAGAAGTCTAACAAAGGAAATGTAGCCCTCGTGCCCACTCAGTTCTCAGCATATGCTCCTAATATCACAAAATGTCCTCAGTGAGAAACCCATACAAAATGGAAGGGGTTACAGTCCAAAGGGTTAAATCAAAGTGCTAAAACTAAAGCAGGCAGAGAATAGCTCGTGACAAGAAAATGTGGCTGCCTGATGTCCAAGTGCTACCCTTATACTTTCCACCATAAATGACACCAGAGGCCCTGGAAGAACATAAAGACAGCTAGTTGCTGGAATGACAGTGGGTTTTCATGGCAGTCTGGATAAAAGTTACCTGTGTGTTTATAATCCTGTGTAGCATCTTTAGCTATTTTTTTTTATTTTCAAAGGCAAATTACGATCTGTATTGTCTCCTAAGTTAAATGTGTCACTCTACTGTTTAACTGAATTTTATTCCGTGTCTATGTGGATGAATTCACTTTGGTCATTGCATCTTCACAAAACAAAAGAATAGCTCTCTGGGGATTGCAGTGAAAAGTACTTAAGGCTAACTTCCAGTATAAACTTGGTAATTCTAAGGAAAATTCCCTCAAAACCACTGAAGGTTTGAAGACCTTTTAATGACTGAATTCTCATGAATGAGAGATTCAAGATTGTACGTAAGACTAGGAAGTGAACTGTTGATGAATTTTTAATAAACTTTTGATTTGCTATTTATCTCTACTAGAATTCAATGAGAAATTAGCCCAATATATCATTTTAATGAATTTATTACTATAACTGTATATATGTGTATCTATATATATATATGCTGTTTACAAACTACAAATTTAATATGTATGATGCAATATAAATGTATTACAGAAATTCAATTTTCAGTATAAGTTTATTTAGTTAGTGTAATAACTACTAAATTCCTGAGGTATCAACATAACAAACTTATCCACTAGGCATTTTATTTTTCTGAGCTTTCAGTTGTTAGAATTTAAATGAGCAGCAAGTGAACTGTGAATACTTCATGTAAATTTTTTATTTAGTACTTAAAATGCTGATCTTATCTCAGTCTAACAGCAGACTTGCCAATATCCAAAGACTTTTATAAAAATATATTTCTCATTGTTTTTAGCAGTGTAGAAACATGTGCAGGAGATGAATATACAGACAAAAACGACCTATTTCCCTTCATCATTTATGCCGACCTAAATACGTCATAACTTTTTCCAAGCAACAAAATCAGCTCAGTTAATCTCCCTTCCACAGAGGACTTTTGAGTCATGAAGTAACAAAACTAAAAATAAAAAACTCTAGACCAGCTGGGCATGGTGGCTCACACCTGTAATCCCAGCACTCAGAAGGCAGAGACAGGAGGATTGCTGAGTTGAAGGCTTACCTGGGCTACTAGTGAGCTCAGGGCCAGCCTGAACTACAAAGCGAGACCCTGTCTCAAAACAAAACAAAACAAAACAAAACAACAACAGCAACAAAAAACTCTAGACCAAGTAATTTGGCAATTACATTTTAAAATATGACAGAGAAAATCTTTTTTTTTTTTTTTTGAGACAGGGTCTCACTTTGTAGTTCAGGCTGGCTCTGAGCTCACTATGTAGTCTAGGCAAGCCTCGAACTCAGCAATCCTCCTGTCTCTGCCTCCTGAGTGCCAGGATTACAGGCATGAGCCACCACGCCTGGTGACAGAGAAAAATCTTAACATGAGACAGAGTCTTAATCTAATAGAGGGAAGGTGGCATATATTGAAATAAAGAAGTGTAAAAATTGATTTTAATAGATCCACAGATGTTAACATAGGTGGGCAAGGATGAGAATTTATGATTTTCAGAGCTCAGGTACACAAAATGTGCTGACACCCCTCATTCTTCAGCCTCTCTGAAAGTGCTTTATTGGGGTTCATGAGACAGTAGAAGATGAAAGAGAAAGACTAGAGTGCCTGTGTCTCACTCTGGGAAAATAAAATCAAAATCCCCAGTGCTCTTTGGATCCTTCATACATACTATCCAACAGCCACAAGTCCCAGGCAAAAGGAAAGACATCCCATGTGCTGGGGTGCCAGAGAACAATCAGTGGCCACTTATGCAACAAAATGTAAAGTCCTCTGATGCTGGTGTGGTGCCGTAAACCCAGACCCAAGACTACTATAGTGTGGAGAAGGGTATACAAAAAAGTCATCTGCCTAAAAAAAAGGGCAGAATACTGATCAGACATATATGTACTCTACAGAAACTTTCCAAGAACACAAAGAACTCATAGTTCATTTCAATAATACAAGACCTCAACCCAAAGAAATTGGCTGAAAATACTTGGACTGATGATTCAAGCCAACAAGTGAATGGCAAATAAACATATGAAGATGTACTTGTCATTAGTAGTCATGCTTTTAAAAAATGCAGTGGGATTTCCATACAGTTATTAGAACATAAAATATATATTTTAAATATAACAATATCAAGATGAGGATGCAGAAGTTTCATATATTACTGGTAGGAGGTTCAAATAGTACAACCACTTTGAAAAGGTTCGGAGTTTCTTATAACCATGAATAAACATACACATGGAATGTACAATCTCATTCCTACATATTTATCTAAGAGAAATGAGAACTGTCTTCAAGAAAAACCATGTAACAATGCTTCCAGAAAATATATGGTTTAGCTCAATAATCTCCCCTGTAAGTCTAATATGCTTATATATGGAGCTTTTGGGAGGTACCTCATCATGAGCTCCAGACAGCTGAGTGCTGTCAGGAGACAGGATCCACACTCTGCTTTCTGGCCACCATGGTGTCAGGAACTTCCTCCCTCCAAACCCTTCTATCATGTAAGTTGTTTCTTCTTGGAGCAAGCTAACCAAGGCATAACTGTAAGCCAAAATAAATCTCCCCCCTTTAAGTCATGGGTGTCATGTATTCGTCCTAGAAATGAAAAAAGTGTCTAAAACAACTCATCTTATAACTTCTCCTCCATGAGAAGAGTCCACATGTCTGAAAACTGACTAGTGGGCAAATGAATGGTTGGATATCTACACACATATGGATGACTCTCAAACGACGATATGCTTAGTGGGGAATGTTAGAAAGCATGACATACCCTCTTGTAATTGCATTTGTAAAATCGCACAAAAAAAGCAACATTATGGAGACACTCACCAGATCGGTAAGGGCTGGGATAGGGCTAGTTTCACTGCAGAAGGACCTCAAAGTGAAGTGAAAGTAGCAAGACGCTGACTAGAAGTGCCTGGCATTGCTTCCTCCCATAAAAAAGGAAGAGAGCTAAAGCCATTTTACTGCAGTATTTGATAAAGGGTGATGGAATGGAGTGGAGATGCGGCTGAAATGTGAAAGATCACAGAGACAGATGACAGCCTCATAAAAAGGGAGCTAAGTCCATACATCAACACCATGACAGTTCTGAACCAAATGGACTTGATTTGACAAAGAAAAACATGAATAGGCCAGTCCCCTCCATATCTCTCCCAGGCCCAGAGGCAAGTTTGGAAAACTGCTGAGTGACCTCACTGCTACACTGCCCCACAGACAACAGACACAAACCTCAACCAGGCTCTAGCTGCACAGAGCCATCTTGAAACTACATCTGTAGGTGGGAAGGATGCAGGTATTATACCAAGCAACTAGCCAGACTCAGCCTTGGGAATCAGCAACCTGATGGTCCACTCTGAACTTCTTGACCTGCAGAGACCTGCAGAAAATGGTCCAATGGACCCGCCTCTCAACCTTCACCTCGAGATAGCAGCCAGGTAGCTGGAGCCACGTCCACTTGTGGCTCTGGAACATAGGTGGTAGCCAGCCCTCAGGGCATGGCTCACAGAAGACCAACAAAATGGTGCTTGAGCCTGTCTACTCTAAAAATAGCAAGAGAAAAGCATTACAGTACTGACAAAGGATTTCCCCATTCGAATAATGACAGACTCCCTAGCTTTTCCTAAGAAGGAAAGAATGAAATGCTGTTATGAAAGTCACGGAAAAAAAAAAAGGTACCAAGCACTATGCCACTAAGATCTAGGAAAACAATACAGTTGGGGGATTAGTAAAGTGTTTGACCCTAATTTGATGTTTGTCTCCTGATAGATTATTACGGTTCATCTTTCTACACTCCTCTGCACCTGACCAAGCTACTAAGAAATGCTCTACCCATTCCTTTTGTTCTGACAAGAATTCCAAACTATGAGAGCAAGCTTGGATGCCTGAAGGGCAGCTTAGTCTTGGGGGGGGCGGTGGATAAGAAACTGTTGTTTCCTACTTAGCTGAGTATGATGAGAGAGGACTCAGTGAGCAAAGGACAGAATCCAGAGGTGGGCAAACAGCAAGGACAGCATGCCGAGTGAGAGAGAAAATGCCTAAGAATGTCTTAGACCAAGGCAACCAAGCTCATCGTGGTTTCAGTTTCAGATATAAAGAACAAAGAAGAACATAACAATATGTACTGTGCAGTTAAAGATTTCTAGCTTAAGGCGTCTTAGGTAGATCCAAAGACAGATACACAGAAGGTAATCCCACCTAAAGGTATGAAATCATTCTATCTGAAATGACGAGCCAATTTCTGAATCCCAGTTCTGACCATCTGCTCTTCAGTTATTTCACTTTGTTTTGCTATTTCTGTTGCAACTGTCCGAAGACTCTTCATGCATTGTTCCCCAGGAATTCTGGTCCCCAAGCTTTGCTTTTCATACTCCATGTGCTAAATATACTCACAAGCAAACCTTCTCTTATAGGGTGGATAATAATAACCTAATAACCTGCTTTATTATCTTTCTCTTTTGAACTTTACTGTTTTTGTTAAATTATTTATCCTAATTTCTCATTGCTTTGCTTTATTTAAGCATTATGAATTCAGAATCTGTCTCATCCTGTTTTTGCTTTGGCCCCAGCATAGGACACAGGGCCTACAACAACTGGAAGAGTTGGAATACATATTTTCTTCAAGTTAACAGAAATCTGACATAGTAAACTATAAAAGGGATGTAATAAACATTTTTTAAACCTAATTTGATTTTTAGAAACAAAAGCAAGCATAAATTCATTTCAGTATAAATTCCATTTTAATGTCTGAAGAAGTAAATGGATGTCAGAGATACCTACAGCAAATCATCAATTTGATTATTTTTTTAGTAAATGTTGATTCTTGGTGTCACTGCTGTTCATATAAGGCTTTTGCATAAATCAGTGCCAAGCCTTTTAAATTCCACATCTGTCTTTGGGTTGTAACCTTTCCCAAAGGGTTATATATTAACTTCTTAAAACCAGCCACTTGCAACATTTTGAGACAAAAACTGACACAGGAAGAATAATTCACACTTCTGACCTAGCAACATGATGAATCCACCTTACTGAAAGCAATCAGTTTGGCCATAAAAGGGTCTTTTTTTGTGGGTGTCTTTACTTCCTTATGTCAAAACATCATTGTCCAATATTTCCAAATACACAAATCACTTTTCAAATAATAACTGTACTATTTTGCAATCTCATAACATTTCCTGATCCTCTTCTTCTAGTCATAAACCTAATTAGTATGTATTTCTGAGAGGTCCAAGGAAAGAAACTTTATTAAATACTTTCAAACTTCTTCCTGAGCTAGTGGACAAGTAGATTTACAACAACATTAAAAATAATCATCGAGGCGGGCCAGAGGGTTAGCTCAGTGGTGCCGGCACCTGCCTCACAAGCACAAGGTCCTGAGTTCAATCCCTGGTAACCACATATACCGTTGGGTGTGGAGACTCACGCCCACCAGCAATCAATACCACATACCACAATGCCGGGCGTGGTGGCTCATGCCTGTAACCCCTGCACGTGGGAGGCAGAGACAGGAGGATTGCTGAGATTGAGGCTTGCCTGGGCTACATAGTGAGCTCAGAGCCAGCATGAACTACAAAAGCGAGACCCTGTCTCAAAAAAAAAAAAAAATCACCGAGAATGGCTTGAAAAAAATGAGTCAGTTTTAAATATGTATATTTATACATATGTATGTATATGTTAATTACATTTGAAAACATGCATTACTTTTCTGATATCATGACTTGCTTGAGAGTAATTAGTAGATATTATTGCCAATACTAACTCTTGAGAGTAATTAGTAAATTTAAGTTCCATGTATTTTTACAGAATTTAGATCTAGAGTTAAAACATAAAGAAAAATATTTCCACAATATTTAAGAAAGAGAAATGTAGCATTATTACTGTATGCTTACAAACATGCTCATATTTTCACTATCAAGTATTATACAAAAGAATGTATAATCAGTGACTAAAAAAATAAAGTTAAACTCCATTGGTTCAAAAGAGGATTAAGAAATTCTATATAAAGATAGGTCTTTGTTTTTAAGGATAATTGCTTTAGCTGAAGGCTAAAGTTTCCTGTTTGTCTACCAGTCCTCAGTTTAATTGGGTTCATTTAAGTTTTTCTATTAATCAGTGCAGATACTGAAAAGATAATTCTTTATTACAGATAGTTCTCTACTGAACTAGTCATGCTTTATCCAACAACACCCTATTTTCTGTTGTCCTAATTGATATAATCCATCCTATATGATAAACTGGAAGTTCTGTACTGAACACTAATCTTTGAACAAATGTTCCCTACAGTCCAAGAAATATCTCCAGAAGCAACTGAAAAAACTCTGAAAATGATAGGAAAATTGGACACTAATGAAACCAGAAAGACTGAATTCAAAGGTTAGAGAGAATTTAGGAGCTGTGAAAGAGACATATAGGTGAATAGTAATGCATTATCCAACTAGCATTTGTCAACAAATATAATTGGGTCTAGGAATCCTTATGGATTTACAGTGAATTCATTAGAAGTTAACACTAGTGTAGAACCCAAGGCTGTAGGTCAATCTCTTTGAGTATACCAATGAATCAAAAGTATTTTACTTAAAAATGCCTCAAGGAGTCAAAAGTGTTTTTGCTATATTGGAATCTTACTGTGACTGTAAAGAGTCTTAAGTTTTAAAAAGATACACAAATAGGAGAAGCAACGATTAAATAAAACACTTGCTGCTTTTTTACAAAATTTTCTTTTTATTCCTGCATTTTATTTTCCATCTTAATTCTATTCTGTCTTCTCAAATTCCTAATGACCAATAATTTAATGAAATTTAAATGTCTATTTAATGTGATTATTTTATGTATTTTTTTCTTTTTTTGTAACTCTCATGGTTTTCTTAAACTAAGATTTAGTACTGTTTGCCAAAGCACTGTCAAGTAGGTTGTCCTTGTCTTTACTATATAGTGAACACATATTTTCCTCCTACACACCCTAGGCAGACATAGAAATGGTTTCCTTGTCCTCTAGAACCTTTGTTCACCATCTCTCCACCACAATAACTCTTCTAGAAACATCCATGTCTATCTCAAAATCAGTGGCCTCCCACATCACACTAACTCTTCAGTTCCTATGAAAGTACAGGCAAAGACAACCAACAGAATAAACATGTTCCTCTCACCAGACAGCCACAAGGCCAGAACAACACAGGATTGATCAAAGGAACTCAATATACATTCCATTTTTAATGTACAGAAATCAGTGAAACAAGTAGAAGGATAGACACTGTTGTCATTTTTATCTTTACTGAGACACAATATCTGAATTATGTCTCAGTAACTTAAAGGAGAGGCTTATACTGGCTGATGCTGCTCCACGATTGGCTGTTTCCAAGGCAGAATTAGCACAGTAGAGGAACATAGCACATCACTAGCTGCTTGCACCACAGCAGACAGGAGGCAGAAAGCAAAGCAAGGCTGAGAAAGGAAGTGCATGCTCCAGGTCACACCTCCAGTGACCTAGCTCTTCCCTCCAAGCCCCTGTCCCATCACCACATTCAGTTATGGTTCCCAGTGACTTCATCTGTCACCTTCTAAAAGCCCTGACTCTGTACATCAGATTCTTGGTTTAAATGGTAACAGACACATTGTAGGTATATAATGAGATGAGGAAAGAGGAGGTGAACAGGCAAATTCAGTATTTTTGATGGTTCTGAACATATTAAATATATTCTCATTCCAAGTCACTCATCTAAGGGATCAATATTCCCTTCAATTTTCCTTCTTCCTAAAAGAGGAAGAAATAACCCACATTCCCATCCCTGTGTCCTGTGTCTCATTTATTAGTCATGGGATGAGCCAATTAACACTGGTTTTGTTGTTTTCTAAATGATAAATTCAATTCGCACTACTAGATTTTAATAGGAGAGAGTGGCAAAGATTTCATCACAATAAAATGGCCAATCGGGTTGCAGCAGTATCTTTGAAATGCACTGTAATATAATTAAGAAGCTATAATTTCCATGGCAAGATTGAAGCCTTTATACTTAACTCTTTAAATATGAAATAAAAAGAAACACTTCAGAAGCAAAATTTGCAATGCACTATCAATTTTTATCTGAACACTTTGAAACAGACAACTCAATTTTATCCGAATGTCTATACTTACACCATGCCTCCAATATCATTTATACAGTACTATGAGCAATGTAATTTTTGTATTATCCATTGTCTTAGCATGTCAACAGAAAAAAGATTAAACATAAATAATAATAAATTCAATCTCAAAATGTGTAGATTTTTTCAAGAAATTTTAAACTTGATTCCTATTCAGGATGGCTGACTTGGAATTTTACTACCATATAATTCATTTTTCCATATAGTTTCCCAGAAGTCATTTTGTTTCTTAAAAAACTTTATAATCAAGTAAGATATTACATGTTCTTTTAGATGTAATTAGTTACTGTGTGATAGCAGTAGTTTCTTGAAAACTAAGGGTTATCATCTGTCAAATTACTAGCACCATACTTCATGATGTCTTAATAATATGGGAATCTTAATGTACTCTAGGTGCTCCTTATTAATCTGGGAAACAGTTATTTGAAAATACTAGCTAGAAATCTAGTAGTATGACTTCAATATCAAGATATGTACATTTTTTTCTAAGGAGATGTATCAATCTGATTTAACCTGCAAGTTTCTCTGTTAAATTTTGAGAAATAGGGTAATTACTGGTATATTTTCTTTTTTAGATACATTGAGTGTATTGATAAATTTTAGGGATACATTCTGATGACATTCCTCATTGATAATTTGCACCTGTTCATGATGTATCTTATTATCTTTCCCATTCTCCTGCCTTCCCTTCAGCCCCAAACACCCTAAAGGCATACGCTTTGCTTCTGTTTTTCTCTTTTTACCTTTTTTTTTTTTTCTTTTTTTTTTGCTTTCTGAGACAGGGTCTCGCTTTGTAGTTCAGGCTGGCCCTGAGCTCACTATGGTGCCCAGGCAAGCCGCCGCGAACTCAGCAATTCTCCTGTCTCTGCCTCCCGAGTGCTGGGATTACAGGCGTGAGCCACCACGTCCAGCATTGTGGTATGCGGTGTTGATTGCTGGTGGGCGTGAGTCTCCACGCCCAGCATTATACGTGGTTACCGGGGATCGAACTCAGGACCTTGCACTTGCGAGGCAGGCGCCGGAACCACTGAGCTAACCCTCCGGCCCTTTACCTTTTTTTTTTTAACCTTTTTTGCTTTCCCCTGTCCCCACCCAGTTAACATTTCCCTTTGAACATTATCTTCCTGTTTCACAATACCTGTCATACATTTTGGACATCATTCACACCTTCAGTGTCTCATGCTAGAGAAATCCTATGGTATGTACATCTTTGTGTCCTACTTATTTCACTTAGTAAGCATGGCCTCTCTGGTATGCTTTTCAAATATTACTTCAATTAATGAGAAACGTACCATATGATTTGTGAATAAATACAGACCAATAATCATTAGTAGAACATGACATCTTCTTACATATTTAATTTTGTGTATTTTGTTACACAGTAAATTTAAAAGAAGTGATACAGCATAAAACCTCCATTAAGTAGATTTGTGCTCACATTTGCTACTCAATCATGGTTATACAAGTATGCTAAAAGACTTCTGTGCCTCCCTGTATGCTATGAAATTTGATGATAACTTGACAAGAGCTTTTCCTAAATTCTAACTTTTCAAAATATTTCTGTAACCAAAGTTCAAAGGACTTATCTAAGTGAACAAAATTTCTACTTTGATGAGTTCCTGGATTCTTAGTGAATAAAATGCAAGGTTGAAAGAGTGACCGTTAATAAAGATAAGAGCATGGTAGAGAAATATAGAGGATCATATTGGCAACTTGTTTCCTTTACTCGTGAATCCAAGGCAAAGAGATCACATGAAGTTCTCCTGTTTGCAGTTCTGAACTCTGTTTTAAGCTTAAGCTTATTTAATGCCCAGTACTACCTAACCATAAGGCTACTGCACAGCAAGGCTTTAGCAACATCCCCTTTACTGGTTCAAACTTAGAAAAAACTGTGAATTCCGTTTCCCCCAGAACTTTTAATCATCAAGACTTGTGCAGTCGGACTACTGTATATCAACTGGGGACATGCACAATGTAAGTCAGGTCTTCAAAGAAAAAACAAGGAACAGTCCTGGCAAGTGTGGACTCAAAGACCTTTTACAACATGGAACCCCTTTTAAAATAATAATTCCTTTGTAATCAATCATGGAGCCTGTATGTATTTCTTAACAATATTAAATGATAAGCACCAGGGAAAGAAGTTCACAGATAAAGACAGCAAATAATCGAGAGATGCATTATTTCTTATTGGAGACAGATAAGATGTTCAGTAATTACACTGAAATGTAATAAATTCCATAAATGACACAAGCAATCTGCCAAAATGATACAAAAAATACTCCTCTGTGCTGTGAAGTCCTTGCTTGCATTTTTTTTCTGCAATACAACTGATATTGAATTACATGAACCTGACTTTCATAAAGGTATAGCGGTCCTTTCTGTGGTGACCATTTCCTGTCAGTCATTAAATCTCAACTTTGCCTGCCCTCCTGCTCTGACCTACCCAGACCTAATCATAGAACACTACAGTATCTGCCCACTCAACAAGCTGCCTTGGAATATGGCCACCACCTGATCACAATCTTGAGGGGAAGAAGACAGCTAAGGATATAAAAGGAGGTCTACCTGGGGCAGGCCAAAAGGACAGGGCAGTGACAGAGGCAACAGGAACTGCACGAGCCATAGTGGACAGACTAAAGAGAATATTGTCCAAAGCAGCTACCACAAAGAAATGGAAAGTATATATCAAGATATTGATGCCTTTGACATTCTCCCCAGTAATGTGCTGTGTATGTTGTTCCTTAGTACACTAACACACCATTTATACAAAACCCTCAAGTTGTCTACACTGTTTTCTTCCTGAGAATCATGTGTAGCTAGAATTTAACACTAAAAATTATGAAGCTGGACATAAGCTACCTGACATAACAGTATTATTTCAAATAGCTATCTTTACAAGACTAGTCATTACCTCATCTTAAATACTCACAGCGAGTGGAGAAAAGAACAGTATTTGGAGATGGCTCTTAACCATGCTTTGGGACAGGGACAAAGAAGGATAGATAATAGGAAGGGTAGAGTTTCAACATTTGACATTTAACAATTTGGGAGGTACATAAAACACAGAGGAAGGCTTTGTTTTGGTTTTGCTAAAGTCTTATACTAACTTACTACTATTCTGTATAAAGGTTTGGGATAAAAGCCAGATCAGGAAACATTTAGGAAAGTGATTTTAAACAAGCTGAGTACTTTTTCAAAACTACTAATTCATTAATGTATAATATTTTCTCCATTGTTCCTATCTTCTTTTACCCTCCACACATAAAAGATAGTCCAAAGAAATAAATGGTTTTCTGGCCACAAATTTAATTTTGAAATGAATACCAGAACCCCAAATTTATTAATTTTTATTTGAAATAGTTTTATAACCTTAATGAGAAATCCTTACATTCTCTCAGTATTATTTTCTTTCTATTCATTATACTTCAGATTCCAAGGATGCAACAGGCTATATCAAAAATATTTAAATAAATATATGTTTACTGCCTCAAATTTACTTGAGCTTCTACAGTAAGGTCAGTGATTAGCTGTGTAAAGTAAAGTAAATTCATTACTGCTATTTCCTGAAGGACAGAAGCAAAAACATTACAATGAATTATTCAAGCAACTACAAAGAGACAGTCTCAGGAGCAGGCAAAAGGATACTTCAGTTCAAAAAAATGTTCTTTGAAACTGACTTGGCTTCAGAATTCTTCTACATATTAAAATAATGGAATTAAGAAAATAATTGGATGCTATGTAATGCCTCTGTAGGAAGCTGAACTTCAAATCAAGACATAAAACCACTTAGGGGATATTTTAACAAGCATAAACGCTGGGGACAAGAATTCTCTGACAAAACAAGAAGCAATTTCAATTTGCAAAAAGCCACCGAGGTGTGAAATGTTTCTTCCCCCCAGAAGTCTCCATTTCTCTGTTGCAGAGCTTACTTGGTCTCATAGACCCTGGCTAACCTCAAATAAAATAATAAAATGTGTGCATGTTCTCCACTTTCAAATTATCCAGCCATGACTACATTAATTGTGAAGCTCCAGCAACTTTATCTTCTTTGAGTACTTCCTTAAATTATCTACCCAGGTGTTTTTATTTGGTGGTTTCTTAGTAGTCATATACTTAACTATAAATCTCTGAAATGCTACTTTCAGAAAGAAAATGGCATGAATATTTCACATATTTATTCAGCAACCAGTTGACAGGTATGGTAATTTCATCAGTATTTACAGTGCATTCTTCTGCAAGAGACAAAATAAATTTGTTTTCCCCATTCAGTATAATTTAGTTTTGTAAGAATGCAGGCTTACAAAGTATCACAGAACCATGTATGGCAAAAAGTACGAAGGAAATATATACTCAGGGGTATTACCTCTTACAAAACAAAGAAAAGCACAAGTAACAGCTTTTAATAAAGGAGAGTTGGTGAAAGAAAGGAGCACACAAAAGTTGTCCCAAATTGTTCAGAAATACAAGAAAAACAATCTAAGTCTCTATCATATGCCAAATACAGTGCAGTAGCATGAAAATAATGTTCAAAATCAAAAAGCATAGGTTTGAATAGCAGGTGAAAACACACTATCTAAAAATTCTTCAGGAAGTTAGATGACTTTAATGGAATCCATTTTCATTATTTAAAATCTTAGTATCTCTGTGTTTAGTATATTTGATGTTCTAAACACACATGAACTTTTAATTCATCACAGACTACCACAAACTGACAATAATGGGCATTCAATATACATGAGTATATATGAATATTTCAACTCTAAACTTTTCAGACTGTTTGTTACTTTTTCTTTTCTTTTTAAGTAAACATTTCTGCAGCTATGGCCTCCAGGTGAATATCTGCATATAGGAAAGGATCACAAATAAATCAGACTACACTTATGTTGCAAATCATTTCTAATAACCTTTTCTGAACAGTTCTTCGGTGAATTAAACCCTTCTGTCCACTAGTGTGGGGCTTAACATTATCGTGCCTTATCATTTACATATGGACTTTCATAAGTCTTTACAATAGTTTACATTTAGAGGATGGCATTGGAGAGTAAACTGTATAAATCTTCACCTAATCAAAAAACTAGTAATTAAGTAAATATTCTATTGGCAGATAACAGTCAAGATGTTGAGCCATATTAGAAAATATATCCAAGGAAGAAAATGAGGACACAATGTAAGCTGAAGAGCACTTGAGGATGAGAAAAATTAATACAGAGGACATGCTAGGAGTTAGTTGTTAATTACTGTAATTATCTTGTTATCATGGAGAAATGAATGGCTATCATTTAGTTTAAATTTGATCTTTTAATGTCACCATATAAACTAGGTAACTATCTTAAATATTTGCAACCTCATTTTCATTACTTATAAACAGAGACCGTGTGAATTTCTTAATGTTGTCATATGATGTAACATGATATATATGTAAAACATGTAACAATTTTTATAATATTTAATAAGCAGTATATAATTTTGAGAAAATAAATGGTTGGTTTCAGGGACATTGAAGGTCTTTCCCATGAAAAAAACAGAATGGTCTTGGACCAGAGATTTAGCTCAGTGATTCCAGCACCTGCCTGGAAAGTGCCAAGGTCCCTGGTTCAATCCCTGGTAACCACGTACAACAACAGTGGGCATGGTGACTCATGTCCACCAGCAATCAGTACCACATACCACAAGGCTGGGCGTGGTGGCTCATGCCTATAATCCCAGTACTCAAGAAACAAAAGCAGGATTACTGAGTACAAGGCTTGTTGGGCTTCATAGTGAGCTGAAGGCCAGCCTGAACTACAAAGTGAGACCCTGTCTCAAAAAAAAGAAAAAAGACAGACTGGTCTTTTATGTGAGTAGACGTTTACAAATGGAAGCACCATATCGTGGAAAATGAATAAGTGCATTTTAAATGATCCATCCACCACCACTATTATGTGTAAATCTCTTAATTTCATTCATAATTTAGGAATTATCCTTATTCTATGATGTTGGAAATTATAACTGAAACCCTGGGCCTAACCGTCAGACAGAGGTTTCATTTTAGTGGTCCAGCCTAAAGTCAGCGCCCGTGACCACATCACACAAACGATGAAGGATTTTGCCTTCAGTGACCCAAATCTCTGCCTGGTCTAGGTGAACAACCTATCGTACCCCTTCTAGATCGGGAGCCTTTTATAATCACCCTGCCTCCTTGAACGCAAGTCTGGAGTTAGTCACCACTCAACATTTCAGGGAGTCCTAGTATGAGCCAAGCTCAGAATCACTAAGCCAGCTCCTGCCCATCATGTGTCCCCACAAAACAGCAGAAAGGCACCAAAGTGTTCTGGGCAGAGTAGAATCCGGTCAAAACGGGCTGACTCTAGGGAATGACATCAGAGAGTGACATCACTGACAGAAAAAGACATTTCCTCTACTTCTATAACACCCCATCCTAATGAGCAAGTGCCTCTCTAGCCTCTATTTCTGTACAGGTTTGATGAATTTTGAGTATGTAACTGACCACATTCTAATCAGAGTCTTCTGTTCTTGCCATTGGAAAAATCTATTCGTATCTCACAAAATAAAATAGAACAGATATAAAGATAATGTAAAATGTATTAAAGGCATAACAGTGATAGCTAGTATACCACCCTATTCGGGCATCATGCATGAAAGGGATAATCTAGCAGGAAAAGAAAATAGCATTAATAGTGATATAGGAGTTTAGGAACACATTTTTACTTTTTAATTTTTTTAACAGTGCCATAAGCTTGCGAAAGTTAAAAGAAACACTGTTTTCACTAACTTTGTGGACATGAAGCAAAAATAAAAATTTTGGATATCTTTTTATTTTTAATCATTGTCAGCATTTCAACAGCCCCAGGACTCAATTTAGCTATATGTTAGCACATTTTAGAAAATTTTAAAATAAATTGAAAGAAAGGTGATAAAGACAACATATGAGTATGAATTTCCCAAGATCTTATTACACTGAAAAGGCTGTGCACTACTGGACAGATTGGGAGGGATCAAGGGTGGGTCACAAGTGACAGAATGATTTAAGAGAAAACCAAGCCACTTCAAAGCCTCACAAACCAAATAAAGGGCAAACACAAGAGCTGTGTACTCCAAGGGAACTCATCTGGAGTCATGGGAAGAAAAATCTAGTATACAAGGATGCGAAGAGTAATTTCTCACCTTTAACAAAAGATTACCACAAAATTCAAATGCTGGTGTAGGCACATTAAAAGACTATTAATTCTATTGTATCAATATATACTGATGTAGTCAATATAATAAAACATAATGACTCAAATAAATTTTGAATAAGCACCAGAACCAAGCTTGTTCAGGCAAAATTTAAAAGCAATGAATTATTGGCTGAAAGTCATATGCTTATGTATGCCTAGAAACAAAGATGGAGAGCTATGTAGTTTGGTACGTACATACAAATGCAAAAGTTCAAAGCAAGGCTTATTATCAAATACTACTACTTTCAAAATCCACATAATTGCAATGGAATTTTGAGACTAAAAATAATGTATTTCTGAAATGTTTTTTCACTTCATTTGCACATTTCCTTCCCAACTGTATTAATGGCAGGTTTTAAAAAATGGAAATATTATTCTTTCAATTCAATCTTTATTACAAAGAAATAAAATTTTAAGGTATAATTTCAAGTGTCTTTTCACATAACTGAAACTATAAGCAGAGCAAGGGAAGCCGGCTGGCTGTGTAAGAAGACAGTGGTGTAATAGATAATATGCACCTTGGTGCAGATAACATTAAAAAATTACTGTTTTAGTATTTCTACCCATAGGGATGTTTTTGGCTTGTTTGTTTTGCCGTATTTGTTTCTATCCTCTTCTTTTTTCTAACACGCTCTTTCTGAGATCAAACTATTAGTAATAGACATGCATTTTCTGTTTTAGTTTTCCTCAATTTAAGAATTACTGAGTCTTAGAGTACACTGAGAAACAAAACTTTACAAGTATTGTGTATGAACCATTAGAATTTCAAGTAATTATTAAAAATAATCAAGTTTCAATAATTACTTTAAAATTGCTCTACTTAATATTTCTCTCCTCTGCCCCCGAATTGAAGGGTGAAGCTTACAGACTCACTCATGGGCAAATGTGGGAGTGACTGTTTGTCTAATGTACTTGCAGTTATTTTCCGCTGGGACCTCCGACCAGTCACACACAGTCATTTTTTGGTATCAGTACTGTGTCTGACCTGAGGCAATCATTTCTGTACTCAGAATATCTATCACTCATATTTCAACTGTCCTCACACTCATTGTGCAACCTGATTTGCCTCTTACTCCTGCCTACTCCCTAGTGGGCACAGAGAAACCTGCACATCTAACTCGCATCATCCTCAAGCTCAAAGCAAACTTCCAGAAGAACTATAGCTCCAACTGTCTCTCCTTCCCTTTATGACAGACTCGCTGAACATGTCTCTAAGACTCATCTTGAAACTCTAGTGAGAAAATGAAATCCTAGTGTTTTCTCTTCCCTCAACTCCCTCCCCATTTAAAGACTCTTCTTTCCAGTCCCTCTCTTCCTGCCATACCTCCTCCCTACATTAAAAGATCAAAGGTGGAAAAAGCAGCTAAAATCTCTATCAACTGCTGGTTTCTTCCACAGTCCTCACTGAGCTTCTTTTCTTCTCCCTGAGACTTGGTTATAGCTTCTCGTTACTAGGGATTGAGAGTTCAGTTTTCTCAGGTTTACACAGAGCTCACAATCTTTTTGAGCTCACATTTCGGGCTGCATTTTCCCTTCAGTTGGAGTGCAATCAACCATACCTAAATTCAAAGTGGACAATTTCAATGAACACAGATTTGTGAATAATTCACATGCAGTGTACCCTCTAGTCTCTTCATGTCGCTAGTCCGCGAGAGCCATTTTGAGGAAGAAGAACACATCACTGAAGTTTCTCTTGTTAAACTCTCCTCCAGATTAACTCTGAATCCCCAATCTCATCTAGATTATATGAAATCATCTTCAGAAAAGGATTTAAATTCTTTTTTTTTCAATTGCTTAAATTTCTTTTTTTTCTGTGAACCTGTATTAGCATGGGCTTGCAGTACACACTGATTACATACCCTGCAGGGCTCAGTGTGTGCACTCTACACATTTCAATCCCCTTCTTTTTCCTCCTCCTCCAGTCCCTCTTATTTTCTCAACATTAGGTGAATTTATAAGACTTTATAAGGTTAATTATCATTTACACAGTTTGAAAGCCAGACTGATAAGCCAAAGAACATAAAAATTTAAGAAAAAGATACTAAGGTACACTTGTGGACACACTGCCCATGCTTGATTAAAATACCTTTTTTCTTTCTCTTCTCCTATTATCTTTTATTACATACTTTACACACATTGAGATTTTATATAAGATACACCATGAAATATTTAAGTTTGTGTGCCTGACTTACTTTGCTTAACATGTCTCAGGGTGCACCCCTTTTCTTACCAAACGTAAGCATGTATACACAACAGAGTACTATGTCATGAAAAGGCTAAAACAGTCATTCATAGGGAAATGGGTACATCTCAACTGCTTCTAATGGGCACATAATACTCAAAATACCATCTAAATAAAACAGGCCTCATGTGGTATCGGTGTAATTCTAGCATTCCCAATTTCTTTCTCATATAAAATTTCTTTAAGATATATGATTTAAAATATTTCTTCTAGAATTATTTCCCATTTCCAATAAGGTTAAGTACAAGTGCCTCATGTACAAATCTGGAACCGTAAATATTTGGGTTTTGTTCCCCTGCTGAAATCACCATGCTTTCAAAATTAACTCATTTTTCTCAAACACTGCTGATTACAACTACGAATCATGAGTTCATCTGGTTAGAGGCCAAGTAAGAAAAGGCCTACCTTAGTCAAAACTGATTCATGATTTTTGTTTTTAATGTATGACAAGTGTGAAAGTATACTAACAAATTTATCTTAGAAGAGTATTCCTCAATGTCAAAAACTTCTGAATAATGAAAAACCACATGGCATCCAGTCAAAATCAGTTTTTAATGAAAAGCACTGTTAATTTTCTAGTACAATGGTACTAGTTCAAGGACAAACTTTTTAATGTTGAAATATTAAATTCTTTGTAAAATTTATATTCTCCAAAACCTTATAGCTTTTAAGAAAATTATTGGTATTATTGTCCAAAAGTTTGTTATTTAAAGTATTATTCAGTGATCTATAATCATTTTTTAGCAAAAACAATCATCCAATTACTTTTTTTTCCTCTTGGAGTAAACACTTTTAAACATTTAACTGATTCTATTGGTACATTTTATATACACATCATGATCACAACTAACACTGAGAATTTATACCAATACATCATACAACTAAATTCTTATTTTTCCCATTCCCATCTACTCTACAACTCCCTACCCCTATATACTTAAGCTTTGTTTCCTTTTACCATCAAATGTTGTCTTTCCCTACTTTACTTATCTCTACCCCCCTTTTCCCTTTGAATATTAATAGCTGTGGTTCTTCAACATTTCTTCTAAATGTTTCTAACTTCACAACTGAGTATTAACTATTATCTACATTGGAGATTATACCCAGCTGAGCAAATAAATAACAGACATAATTCAGAAAATCAGTATTGGTAAACTTTTTATATAATTCTGACGGTAATAACACCTACCATAATAAACGTTGACAATATTCTGAGAATTTTGCATTTGCCCTACATCTCTTCCATTAATGAATCAATTTTATTTCACCTGTCCTGGAAGCAAGTCTCACAGAGCTTAAGCGTCTTGCTTGGTTTGTGCTGATATTCCAGAGTTTAAGCCCAGACCCCTGACCCCAGATACTGACCATCCCATTATTGAGACTCCTTATTATCTGCTTCTATGCATGTACACAGGGAAGGCTAAAAAAGTCAAAATTAGTATTTTAACTCAAAAAGAAAGAGGTCTCTAAATCTGTGTTTTTACTGTCAAGAATATATTGTGGGTGGCAAAATTCAAGGCTATCTTCCAGTTTGTATCTCCTGTTTAAATGTACTCATTTTTCCCTGTCTTACAAACCATCTCCAAGTTCAGTCTAATTGGAACCCTGGTGGATGTGCCTTAAAGCACTGCATGCTTTGCATTGGGAGCACACAAGGCTCCAGAGCTCATTGACTGTATAACCTTCTACTCTTGTGAGCAGAAACATGAATGATATCAAAAATACTACTGGGAACATTGAATGAGAGCAACTGGCACACGGTATTATTTGGAATTGAAGGTTTATTACACAGGGATTATATAATTGTGAAAGGAGCCATACAATTCATGACTCTTCTGCAGTGAGAATTTTGTTTTCCAGATAAATCTAAGAATGAAAACTTTAATGAAAAACCATTTCTATTTTCTTTTCTCATATACAAAACATTAGTTTTTACAAATACAGTGTATGTATGGCAAATGAACATTGTTTCTCTTCATTTAATACTGTTAAATTCAAATCAAGAAAAATAACCTAGGATGTATCAGTCACCTCTCTGTTACTAGAATGCATGGGGTTAAACAACTTATGAAGATAAAATAGTTGATTTTAGCTCAGAATTTTGAAGTTACCTGTTTGGTTGAACCAATTGCTTTGGGGGTAATGCCAGGGTTGTTTAACCTGTGAGTGATTGCACAGCAAAGGAAGCTCCTCACCTGATGGCCAGACAGAGAAGTGAATGAAAGTGGGATTGACCCATTGTCAAAAGCTAGCTTCTCTATTGATGAAGTAATGAAAAATCTTTGTTTCCTCTGAATTTGTCGGGCAGAAAACATTCATGTTTTTTCAGATGGAGCATAAGAAACTGAGTCAAAGAAAAGTAAGCTAGCCTTACATTACCTTATATTTAAAGGGGCTGGCTCACGGAACAAATACATCCACACAGGCTGAAAGAAAAGCCTGAGGGAATCCTACCAGATATTCAAGGACAAAGATCATGTTCTAACTAATCAGAGAGAGGGAAACTGTGTCCAGCCCTCGTCCCAAAGGAACTTCACAGAAGAGATTTCATACTGAGGTATTTTACTAGAAACAGCAAGAGGAAGAATGAAATGACAACCAGGTGATATCACTTTGGCTCTTGTTTTATCTATTTTTAGGGTATTCTTCAGATCCTCTAAAAGTAAATTATGTAGTTTTCTAATTCTTAAATTATGACATATATTCAATTTTCTCTACTTCAGAATGCACTAAAGAAATTTAAACAAGAAAATATATGTGAACACAATTATGAAACTAAAAAGTATAATAAAAAGTTAGTAATGACTAAATTCTTAATACAAGGAACACATTTTTCAAATGCACAGTACATGAATCCTTCAATCCTCACAACCCAGGTCAAGTGAGTACTTCTACAATCTGATTTTGCACAGGTATAACAATGCTGTATAAATGAGAATAGTTGCCTTATAAAGAGTAGCTAAAAGTCCTATGCCTAGCTCCTGAAAAAAACTGGTAAAAAAAGAGTATACTGAATATTTGAGATTAGAAAAATACTGTAAATTTAGAGTACAAAAAACACTTTACTTTTGAAGTGTAGATGCATCCCCCTTCATATAGTCAGGTACTATGTCTTAAAAATGCCACTTGCAAGGAGAAATTACTAACCCCTCTAGGTTCATAAACAGAATATACGACTGTCACAAAATAAAGATTAGTAAGAGAAAAAGAAGTTTATCAACACGTATATTTCATGCATACATGAGACACACCCAAAAAATGAGTACATTTTAAAGTAATGACTCACTTCCAGCCTAAAAAGGTCTTCACCAAAGAAGAGCTGATACTTACAAAAATGATAAATCAATGACAAAGTACTGTGAATTTCTATGAGCAGCTACTTGGGGAAATAGGAACAAGTGGCAGATAGAAGTTAATATAAATTCCAGTGTTATCTCAAGGCTGATGACGGTCTACACAGAGCTTTCTTCAGTGGTTGACCTCAGTGCTCTGAGGCGAGGCTGAGGGCAGCTTTTACCTCTGAAAAGCTATGATCTGCTTTTAAGGAAATAAAAGAAACACTGACAGCACTCCTTTACCTGGCATTTGCTTTCAGCTCTGTGACTTTCACACTTTGTGGAGGCGTATTCAAGTCTGCCACACATTCCAAGGACGCAAATGGAGGAATTGTTAGATTCATTACGCAGAGAAGTCAAAGATTCACTAGTGTGAAATCTTTAATCAAAAGTATAAAATTTCAATATATGTGCAGAATGAGAAACAATGACTAGAAAACTGACAAGACTTGATGTAGAGACTCAGGGAACAGGATAAAGCCACAACTTTCACAGTACTGAACTTAGTGTGACAATACATAGTAACTTAAAGACTGGGAAACCATTTGGACAAAGGAACTAAAGACAAATTCACCAAGATGGTTTCTTTTATTGCTGTGCAGAGGTATTTTCTAGGTTTACACTGATTTCCCAGGAAATTAGTTTTGGAGTTTGTTTTTTGCTTTTTGTTTTTACTGCCACTATCAAGGTGGTCTTCCAGCTCTCCTTTACCTGGTGTTTGCCATTTTTATATCATGGCCATTTGGATTAGAGGTCCCATTTCACCCTGACATTCCCCTGCTAGGGATATACGTGAAAGAATTAAAAGATTAATACCACAGCAACATTTGCCTACCCATGTTTATAGCAGCTCAGTTTGTGATAGCTAAATGTTAGAAACAACCCAAATGCCCATCAAATGGAGACTGGATAAAGAAGGTGTGGTTTTTCTATAAAATGGAGTATTTCTCTGTCATAAAGAATGATAATTTTGAGTGATTTATACTCATATGGATGTACATTCAGGACATACTCATAAGTGAAATAAATAGGTCATAGATATGTGAATACCATATCTTTTCTCTGGTATGAGAAATTGAAGATGTAAATGAGTTCTAGAATGTAAAATGGGTATTGTGAAATAGAAAATATTCAAAGGGAAATTGGATGGAGGGATGAGTAGCAAGAAGAAAGAAAAAATGTGATGGTAAATAGAAAAAAAAGGGGGCCAGAGATTTAGCTCAGTGGTTCCAGCGCCTGCCTCACAAGTGCAAGGTCCTGAGTTTGATCCCTAGTAACCACATACAATGCTGGGCGTGGAGACTCACACTTATCAGCAATCAATACCACATACTACAGTGCTGGGCATGGTGGCTCATGCCTGTAATCCCAGAATTTGGGAGGCAGAAGCAGGAGGATTGCTGAGTTTGAGGCTTGCCTGGGCTACATAGTGAGCTGAGGGTCAGCCTGAACTACAAAGCAAGACCCTGTCTCAAAAAAAAAAAAAAAAAAAAAAAAAAAAAAAAAAAAAAAAAAAAAAAAGGAAACAAAGCTTACATATATAGGGGGCAGGGTATTGTAGCATGGGTAGGGGAAAGGGAAAAATGAGAACTACACTGTGTCGTATAGTGGTATAAATTCTCCGTGTTCAGTGTGATCATGATGTGTATATCCAATGTACCAATAGATTTTAAAAAATAGAAAATACCTTAAACAGGCAACTTAAAAGATTTTTTGGTTCACAGTTTCAGAGGATTCAGTCCATAGCTGTTTGGCCTATTGCTTTGGGGTGGTGACAGTATATTATGTTATGTAAGAGAACATGGCAATGAACCAAAATCAAAGAGAAAGGGATCATGGTCCCAAGCACATACCCAGTGACCCAGCTTCCTTCTCCTAGGTTTCATCTCTTACAGACTCTAATGCCTCCCAGTAAACCCCACAGTTTAGTGATCAAATGTTAAAAACATGGGCCTTTGGGGGACACTTAACCAAGCCATAGCAATGGAAAAAAACACTTCTCATCACATAAAACTTCTTCAGAGAAATATGTGACTTACATAATGAGTTACTGCTCTACTTTCTCAAAGTTACTTTTGTAAATTTTATGAAATATTCTAATCCTATAGTCATACAAGCTAATAAATCAATTCACTCAGCTAACCCTTTATATGAGTTTCTGCAAATTGCTTGGCTAAATTCCTTCATTTCTCTTCCTCACAATTTTCACCAACTACAAGCAAACTCAGCTACAAAAGATTTTCACATTTTTCAGAAAGAGCAAAAGATTGTCTTTACCATCTCGATGAAGAGTTCATGAGGCTGCAAGAACTAAAGAGCTGAAAACAAAGCCCTGCTGTTTTGAAAATTGTGTATGAACTGCAGACAAGGTGCACCATCTGATCTTTCTGCCGTAGTGAGTGCTTTGTGTGGTTATTCAGAATCATTCCTTGAGTTCCTTTTGTAACCCTTTCTTTCATTTCAATTTGTATAACACAGATGGTATTACCATACCTCCTTACATAATACATCTAGGCATGGACAGAGGAACCACTATAAACTTTCACAGAGTGAACTCACGGTATCAAAAACTGGCCATACAAACACAAGGAGGCTCAATAAATACTCAGGATACCAAGGCAAAACCATGGCCATGAAGATAATGAAATCATCTCTTTGTGGCCACTATAATCAGACTTGAATGACATGAACTCGGTGATCATTCTGATCCTAATTTACTTAGATGACAAACAAAATGAGCAGAAAGCATGGAGATTGGATTGACTTTTCATAAAATAATAGCAGTTCCTCACAAACATGTCAAATACACTATCCTAAAGTTCTGAGGAAATCAAACTGTTATTTTTTTGTGGATTTCACTTCAACAGGGTTCTGACTTTCGGCTCATAATAAAACAAACAGTGTGAGATGGAGTATCAGCACCCAATACATATTTCAAAAAAAAACTATAAATATCATTAGTTGCTGGAGGCTTATTATGCAGGTCTTATTGGGGTTTATGTTATTCCAAAAGGCAAAGTACTGCAATTTTTAAGTATATTAAAACTGTATCTCCAAAAGATGTTTTTAGAATAAATATGTAAATTAATAGATTGCTTCAAATTAGCATATGGATATCTCTGCCTCTTGACATTGAAATTGTATTGTGAGAAGTGGTGAGGACCTAAAATAGTATAAAAGCCACAAAACTAACTATACTACAAATTCAAAATGCTCATCTATAGTAACACTGAAAATATTATGAGGACTCAGATTTATTTAGGTGTGTAAACTGATATGTGACAGGTATATTTACACTATGAAAAAAATATACAGTTAAAGGAGAAAGCTGTATGGTTGTAAGATATATGATTGACCCAGCTGGACAAGAATTTCCTTAGTCAGCTGAATGTAGCAGTTCAGGCTATGGATGTTTAGCCTGATCCCTGGTCCTCACAAATCAATGTATATTCTCAAAGGGGAAGAGGATCAAGAGATGGAGGGAGGTAGGAGGAAGAAAAGATACAAAAAGTTAAAAATAAAAGGAATCGATATGTGTTATGTACATCTACCAAGTCTACACAAGGAATGTGAGCATTATGTACCACAAATACATACCGAAAAAAGAAGGGATCAAGGGGTGAGTAGAATTGGGAAGGGAGGGAGGGAAACAAGGTGAGAAAGGTTTTAAGATGTGTTATGTACATAACAACTTCCCCAAGGAGTGTCAGCAGTACTATACACATGTACTAACCAAGATGTGGTGACAGTCCTCTTTATGATGTCACAGGCAATTAGTGGCAACTTTCATAGGAGAAATAAGACATAGCTGAACTACAGAAATTGCCTTCACAGCATCATCAGTGAGCAGGTATTTCGCATTAAGCTACTGTGGATGTTTTCTTAGCATTATGATTATGAAATAATGTATAATGTGAGAGACAAAATCAGTGTGGATATAAAGGAAATCAGGAGGGGGATGACACAGGTTTAAATAGGTTAAAAAAGCTGAAGTCTTCTGGAGATCAACATATTTTTTATCATGGTGAAACATATTTCATTGTCTTTCTTCCTACCATATTCCCTCCCTTCCTCTTTCACTTTGTCCCTTTCTAATCTCATCTGTTTTATGATGAAAAAAGTAACATTATTTTTCAAAATTGAACAGCTCCATTGATCACCTGTGTACAATGAAGAACAAAGCAGGAGTCATACTGCTCTATCAAGGATACGTTGTTCATGGAAAATCACTAAGCAGCTTTTTCTAAAGTCTGGATATAATAAGGATGTGTGTTTTACGTGTGTGCTTTCATGTATGATACCACATCCTATGAATGACTTTGAAAACCTAGCTGTGTTCTGGAATTTTTACTGGTGATCAAAATGAGGCTGAGTCACAAGAGATCAACAAACTGGGCTGCAAACTAACTCTTGTGCTCATTACATAATGACAGCTGAGGGTTTACACACAACATTTTCTACCAGCTCCATAAAACAACCGCATCTTAAAAGAAATGATACAGTTAGGTTTTTATTTTTTCTCGTACATCAGTACTCAAACTTCTCTTTCCTGTTTGTCACCTCTTTCTTCGGACAGACAATATTTAATTATTGTTTAATCTCCTTTTACCTGATTTATTCTTGTGTTTTTTTTTTCTTTTTGGCAGTTCCACTGAGCTCAACAGGCCCCTCTTCTCAGTTTGAGAACACTCATATTTCCTAATAAATTGAACATTTAGTAATGTAAGGTATAATGTGGTAATTTTTACCACTAAAGTTTTTTTTTGTTTGCAGAAGTATTTGCCATTTTATATTTTGTTTTGTTTTGTTTGAGACAGGGTCTCACTTTGTAGTTCAGGCTGGCCCTGAGCTCACTATGTAGTCCAGGCAAGCCTTGAACTCAGCAATCCTCCTGCCTCTGCCTCCTGAGTACTGGGATTACAGGTGTGAGCCACCATGCCCAGCATTGCGGTATGTGGTATTGATTGCTGTTTGTTGTATTGTTGTATGTTGTTACCAGGGATGCAACTAGGGACCTTGTGCTTGCTAGGCAGGCTCCAGAACCACTGAGCTAAATCTCCAGCCCTGCCATTTTATATTTTAAAAAAACCTCTCAATGTGTATGTGTGTGTGTGTATATATATATATATATATATATATATATATATATATATATATATATATATATATATATAAACAAATCAAAATAATTGAAAAGAGTAGCTGTGTCGGGCCGGAGGGTTAGTTCAGTGGTTCCGGCACCTACCTCTCAAGCACAAGGTCCTGAGTTCGATCCCCAGTAACCACATACAATGCTGGGCATGGTGACTCACACTCACCAGCAATCAATACCACATACCACAGTGCCAGGTGTGGTGGCTCACACCTGTAATCCCAGCACTCGGGAGGCAGAGGCAGGAGGATTGCTGAGTTCGAGGCTTGCCTGGGCTGTGTCTGTGTGTGCAAAGAATATCAGACATGTTCTAGATTTTGCAAAGCCTAGAAAAATTAATAACATTCATCTGCAGGAATCTCCTCTAAAGCTACATCTTAATGACCATATCATACTTCTAAAGTGTTTTTGTTGTATTATTTCCTCACATAAAAATATATGGTGGTATTAAAATGCATGTCTTCTATATTAAAGGCAACCCTATATCTGTAATTCTATTATAAAAAGGCTCTGGTATTTTAATGCCAGTGGCTTTTAGATAATTATGTTTCTAACACAAACTTATCAGCATAGCAACCCATTCTAAAAAACAGAAAAGAGGCAATATTTACCTCAGTGGTGCTTTGAAACTACCATTTTCCTTCAGGGATACACAGCCAGAGTGTCTCGTCTTTTTCCTTGACAGATTATAAATATTCTCAGAAGTAGCTGTTTTGATGTTGCCTTAAAAATTGGGGATGAAAAAAAGCAAAGAATGCTGGGGCTACATGTTTTTTCACATAAATTTTGCTATCACATTTGACAGTTTAATTATATTGTTGTTATTTGCACTTGTTATGTTACTTCATACTTTAGAGTCCCAGCTAATGGCTTTCCATAAAGTGATACTTCACAGTATGTTTTTCTCAATGAAATGTTATTTCAGTTTCTTGTTATGCTAGATAAATTCAATCAACAGCAACCATATGCTAAAAAACTTTGAAGTTTGTTTGTTAGAATCAACAATTTCTGAAAGCCTGTACTCTTGGTTATACATAATACATAGCTGAAAATCAAACAGCATTCCATAATAGAAAAGGAATTTACAGAAATGACTATGAAGGTTCAGAGGAGGGAGAGAAATTTTGCTCATATCTCAATACAATCTGGAAATGCTAATACCCTCCTCCATCACCAATTACCCAAAGATTGGACGAATTTCTGCCATGTATCACCTCTTCTAAAATTTTGGACACTGGAATCCAAAGTTAACTTTACAGAAGCACTAATTTTTGAATACTGCTTGGTAGTCTTTAAATGTTGTTGCTGTCAGTCTAATATGCAGCATATTATTTTAGTCCTGTTGAGAGATGGGCTCAATCACCCCTAAGCATCATGCGGAACAGCACAGAAGATTCTGATCTGAACTGAAAAAATTACATTTTCTGATTTTCTTCTACGATCAGGTAATACAGCTGCAGCTCTGCCACACTTTGCTGTATTTTTTTTTTTTTGAGATTGAGAAAAACAGAGAAGCCTAGAACAAAGCCTTCCACATGCTTTAACCTGGGACAGGAAAGTGTGCATTCTAAAACATTAGCATATGGAGAAGACTCATTATGAGAGATTTAGGGGTTCCACTTCAGGGTTTTGGAAGCAGTCACTCTGAGGTAAGTATGGATGAAGTGTTATATTTCTAGTACATTTCAAGAAGACAAAGCTCTGGCTGGTTAGAGACAACTGGAAGAGAGCAATCTTGTAGAATTAAACTCTTCCTAAAGCAGCTTGGACAATTCCCTGTTTTCATCCTATAACCAAACAAAGTCATGTTGATGTTTCTGATTTATCCCTCCCCCTAGAATAACTCAGAGAACAATGAGAAATTGCAAATTGAGCCCCACTTAGACAAGAACTGAAAATAAGTAAAAGGACAATTCTCTTCTGGTCAGGAAGGCTTGTGGGAAGAGTGGAAGTAAGGAAAGAGAGGGAGAAAGGAAATGATAAAAGAAGTGAAAGAACATCCAATGAAGCCACTGCCGAGGGCTTGAGACAGAAAGTTTCTCATGTAATAACAGCAGAATAAATGCGGCTCCCTCTGAAAGGAGGGCCTAGGGAGAAGGCCTGTCAATTCTACTGATTTTATAAATCACATGTATTGTCCTCAAATAAGTTTTCCTTTAATTTTCAGCTGCCACACATAAGTGTTTAATTAGGATATTTTGTTGACAGTCTCATTAGTAATTTTATTTAGAGACCTCTGATTGAGATTCTCACTCTAACTAAAATAAAGAGTTCATACAAATCTTATTACATATGAATGAGCCCATGAATGAACAGTGAGGATGCTAATCAATGTTAAAACATTTCTGTAAGTTTAAAACAACTCATGGGGTACTTTCTAAATTATCATTTCAATTATGATAGAATAATTGAGACACTACAGCAAATAATACATACCTATTGGTAAAGATCTTCAAATTTCCTCACAATTTTATTCTAGATATTATTACAATATGTAACATATGTTGACATGTTGGAATAGGCTGTCATGGAATCCAGATGCTTCCTACTTGTGGGGTGATTCTCATCCAAGTGATGGTGCCTCTTCAAAGCAATTTAAGACAGTGTTGTCCTCTCCATCTGTTGGTTGTTTATATAGCCAGAATCTGCTAGAACTTGCATAGCAAAAGGAGTGCAAGCACTTCAAAGCTGACAATCCAGAAAAAGATGATTAAAGGACTACATGAAGTCGGAGGGTCAAGGCTGGGATTGCTGTGGAGGAAAAGGGCTCCTCCTGCACTGTTGCTGGGAATGTAAAGTAGTACTGTACAACATGATGGAAATCAATATGGAGATTTCTCAAAGAACTAATAGTTGAAATTCCATATGACCCACCTGCTTCCCATTTTCTAAGCATCTTCCCAATGAAGCTTAACACATCACACTATAAGGATACATACAAACAAGTGGTTACAGCAGCATAATCCACAACAGCTAGATCCTGGAAGCACCCTGTATACCTTGCAATGGATGACTGGATAAACAAACAATATGGTAATTATTTATAACAATACTGTTTGACTAGAAAGAAGGGTAAATTTGTAGCAAAATGGATGCCTCAGAAAATATGTTGACTGAAATAAATCAGACACACAAGCATGGATACCATATGGGATCTCTCATTTAAGCCAAGTACAAAGTAAGAGAAACATAAAGGAGTAATATGAGACAAAGGGACTGAGTCGGGAGTAATTAGTAGGGGATAAGGAAGCAGGTACAGTGCAAATGTGCCATATACAGTGTCCTTATAACCTCACTGAATGTGGGGGCTAAGTGCCATTAACATGAATTGAGATTAATAATGTCAACAAGAATGTGGGAATTAGAAAGTGGAATTAGAAGAGAAAGTAGGGCAGGAAGGGGAATAAAGAAACAAGAAGTACATCCATGTACCAGTGCCCCAAGATAAGCACAAATGCATGCAGCTGCAAACCTGGACAAATAACACATCATAATTAAAAAAATAAAAGAAGAAAGATGAATATGGCAAAGAAAGAAAGACAAGCCTTGTCATAGATAAATGAGTGATATTTGCTAGAGCAACAGATGTCTAAAAAGGAGCAGCAACTGGAGTTTCACAGGCTCAGAACCACCAGGACTGTTGGCAACCGCTTAGCTTTAGCATTACCTGGTAGGGCCATGCTTTCCCTACCTTGGCCCTCCATGGAGACATAGATTTGTAGATTTTTTTATTTTGCTTTATTTGTATCACACGATATTAATGTTCTGAAAGAATTAAACTCCAGACAGAACAGCACGGATATCAAACTTACAGTTAGATATTCAAGTATTCAATGAATTATTTGTGAATTCTTATTTCAAGTTGCTGACCCAAAACAACTGTTTGATAATGTTAAATTAAGTTTGTGTGTCTATCTTGCTACATTTAATTTCATTAAATCAATCACTAAAACTCTGCTAAAGAAAGTTTGCAGGCCTTCTGTAGTGGTATTTATTTTCTCAGTGTAGTGGTGTTTTGTCATTGCTATTTTTGTTTTGACTAATGTTGTAAATAATAAAAGATTTGTGTGATATGTAGCTAGCCAAAGCTTCATTTCCAGAGATATAACTTGTGAGACACATTAAAAAGTTAACAAGTATAAACACCTTTCTGCCCCATAATTGGGGTGTATATATGTATGAAAATAGCAACCAATTCTCATGTTGATAATACTAAAGCAGCAGATGCTAATCTCTGTCCCTTTATCCCGCCAATTTGCATACAGATCAAGGACTCCGAATAACCACTGGATACTTTTCATTAAAGCATTCTACAGATGTTAGCAAAGAGAGCACATCCCTTCCAAGGGTCAAATGCACACATTCACATGTATGTAGAAGCATGAGACCTCAGGCGGGCACAGCAGTGGGATAGTAGCATTTTTATTTGTTCCATCAAATCCAAATCAAGAGTAAAAAGACCCAGTAACTAAAAATTTTGCTCCTGAACAGATGATCTCAAAATGACTGTTCTGGATAGCTTGCAAATGTTGACTATCTAGAAGGAAATATCCAATAACTGGAAAGAAAGCAGTAAGTATTCTGTATAGTGCTATTTCAAAGGCAGCATCAACCTGTTTCAAATAAATAGTTCTTGTACCCCAGGCAACTCTTTATACACAAGAGCTATTTAAGAAGTTGGAAATCTTCCACATGGACATATTTTCCAAACATTGATTTAATTTTATTCTACTAATATAGAATGAGGGCCAAAATACATCTTACTAAATATTTCTATAAATTTCTGTGAAGTACATAATTCTAATGTATCACCCCCTTAAGAGGGACTTTAGTTCTGATAAAATTGTGGTGCCTTATAAAAGTAGAGAGGTACCTGAACCAGGAGATCATTTTGCCTTTTTAGGGCAGCAGAGTAATAGGAAAGCATAGACTTTGAAGACAGGCATTTTGCACACTTTCTACAGTCTCATACTTATTTGCTCTGTGGCTAAAAGTCACTGTGATCATGTGAGATTGAATCTTTATTACTGCACAATGGTAGTCCTTCTGTGTCCTGTCTTTTCAAGCATCATTTGAGATCATACACACTGTGACATACTAATATACAAAATCAATAGATTTCAAATCAGAACACTGCTTTTGAACCTTTTTCCTCCTTTTTAGCTGTGTAAATCCTGTGACCCTCTTCCGTTGTACCACACCTGGAGATCTCAGTTTGAACCTCAGCCTAGACCATCAGCATTACGTGGAAGTTTAGTGAAGAAACAAATGCTTAAGCCCCACCTCTCTTAAATCAGAAACTGTGAGTAGACTTTCAAACTGCATTTTAACACACTTCTAGGTCATAGTAATACACACAGAAGTCTGAGGCCCACTGAACCAAAGAATCAATCACAGGAGCTGCAAAAGCTTCTGCGAGGTTTGTAGAATCACCTGGGCTGCACATGTGCCTACAAGCCAATAGGTGTATACTCATGTGCACGTGTGTGCACATACACTCACACTACCCACTGTATCCTCTGCTGCACCGCACAACTTTTTCCTCCCCAGCCTATCAAATGCAGCCAATGATCTGGAAAAGCACACAGAAAGAAATTTATATACTGTGTTTACTGTATCTGCCCTTTCTTGCAGCCTCTCGGATTTTGCAGTTGCTGAAGTTTGCATGTTTAATGTTCCCTGAAGAAATATACTAAAGACTCGGGCCACACAGAGGCCCCACAGAGAGATACCACAGCCTGCAGGAGGTAGGTGGTAGGGGAGTGCTATCAAGGGGTAGTGAGAGACACAGACCATTTCTGTTCCTCTTTCTCTGTTTACTTCCTGTCCACAAAGTCAGTGATTTGCTTTGCCACAGCTCCTAAAACAGAGGCCTAAATCCATGCCCAATAAATCACTGAGCAGAACTTCCAAAACCATGAGCTAAATAAACCTTTTCTCTTATTATTTAATTTTGTGAGGCAGTTTGATAGTGACAAAAAGCTTACTAATATAGGAACTCAAGGCAAGCAGTTATTGTTTTTGAGAAGTGCCTAGTTTCTACTTTATAAGAAAACCAGAGCCTCAGATGCTACAGTGGTAAAAAATAAATTGCATTCAGTGAAACAGGACTTTTAAAAGGAGGACAGAGTTCCCCAATTTACATAATCCCCTTTAGACTTCCCTCTCCCTATGGCTATTCTTAGTTTTATTACAAATTAAATTAGCAAATTGGAGCCCATAAGTAAAATTTCACAACCTTCTGATTTTGTAAGATTCTGTTTTTAACTGACCAGTGCCACCAAGATATGCTCATTTGCAAAGCAGTCACAGCTTGAAAAATCGCTTTTGTTCTGCCTTGTCCACAAGTTTGACTGTTATATTGACCAAGCCCTTGAAACATGCATAAAATTAGAACCCTTCCTTTGTGCTGGGCTCAGCCTTTGCATATGAGTCCACTGAGCTGTTATACACCTACATAAATTCTGGTTCACCGATTGATCTCTCTGATCTCTGAAATTATGAAATATTCAGGAGTACTGTAATAGATCCCATGAGAGCAAGGGGCCTGCTCTGGCTGTACACCAGGGTTAAGAGGGGATTTAGAACCAGGGATCAAGGAATTTAATGGATAGACACTTTTATTAGGAAACACCAAGTACTCAAAGAAATATGGCTACACCTACTTAATAAGATTTCTGATGAAGGCAAGACAGGGTGAGCAAATAGAAAAGGTGAGGGATGAAGTTTTTTTGTTTGTTTGTTTTGTTTTGTTTTGTTTGAGACAGTGTCTCACTGTGTAGTTCAAGCTGGCCTAGAGCTCACTATGTAGCTCAGGCAAGGCTCGAACTCAGCAGTCCTCCTGCCTCTGCCTCCAGAATGCTGAGATTACAAGAGTGAGTCACCACTCCCGGCATTTGTGGTATGTGGTACTGACTGCTAGTGAGCATGAGTCACCATGCCCAGCATTGTTGTATATGGTTATCAGGAATGGAACTCAGGACCCAGCGCTTGTGAGGCAGGCACCTGACCCATTGAGCTAAATCTCCAGCCTGAGGACTGTAGAATTTTGATAAGCTATGGAAGTTCATTCTGGATAAGGGTGGGAGATTCATCCTAAAGTAAATGCCTTACCTGGTATTTGCTAACAATGAGTTCTATGCATACAAAAGTAGGGTTACAAGAAGTTTAGAAAACTAAAATCTGGTCAAGCTAGCAATCTTTGTCTTTACTATAAAATAATATCCCCTTAAACACCAACAGCAAAGCCTGGTAATAGCAAACCTCACAATAAATGACCTTGAAATTCTGGTATAGCATACTAGTTGAAGGTAAATATCCAGATGTCATCCTTCCCAAGCCTGCTGTGAAATCTACACATCCATTTTATGCAATGAGATATTTAAACAAAGGGGTAATGTGAATACAATGTAAATTTAATGAACTGATTCTGTTTAAGTTTTTCCACCAACCCCTCCTACACATCCTATCCCTTCCTCTGTATGCTCCAATTAAGTAAAACTCTCATTTAACTATAGTGAAAAATATAAATATGAGCGCTCTAATTTATGAAAGGTGTTAAGTACAAGAGTAGTTTAGTTACTGGGCTTATTCTAGCTTTAAACAATTCTGTTTGAATTAATAAGATAATTGAGGTCAAAGAACTATAATAATTGCTTAAAATCTTTATCTTATACATATGTAAAATAAATATTAAGTTCACAAGTCAACTCCACATCTGTTACTAAAATAATATTAAATTAAAATATGGTCTCATGAAAACATAAGTGACATTGGTATGTTTTTAATACCTAAATTTTGAAGCCATGAATGTAACAGTATAAATATTGTATCTCTGTATAAACACACACACACATATATAGACACATACACACAAGTTTATAATAAAAATAACTTGCTTTCTCCGCTAAAAATTTCAAATATTAGCCTATAAAGGTACTTCAGGCTAGTGATTAGTTTTCTGTAAGTGAAATTAAGAACATTTTAATAGCTGGAGGATGATTAAACACTCTAATGTTACACAACATGACTCAAAACTTTAGAACCTTGTTTAAAGTTGATGTTGGTTTTATCAGAATGAATTTTTTTTTTTTGAGACAGGGTCTCGCTTTGTAGTTCAGGCTGGCCCTGAGCTTCACTATGTAGCCCAGGCAAGGCTCGAACTCAGCAATCCTCCTGTCTCTGCCTCCCGAGTGCTGGGATTACAGGCATGAGCCACCATGCCTAGCACTATCAGAATGAATTTTGAGAATTATATTTGCCAGTACAGTATGAACCAACACAGCTCCACAACTCATGAATGACATAGATAACTCATTTAAGTCACTGGAGAGTATATAAAATACATCTAAATAATCAAAATTAAGTATTATTTTATTCTTTTTTAATTTATCAAAATGAACCCTAATTTTAATGTTTATTCTGCATTCTACATAGTGAAATGTATTCATACCTATAAAACCGCAAAAGTTTGATAGTACAGGCAAGTCATTCCTGATATCCAAGTCTAAAATTCAACATCCAAACAAGTTCAACCATTTCTTGATTGAACAAGCCAAAAGTAATATATCTGCCCTCATATGTACATTGCAGATAAAATGCATGTGAACTAAACATGTTACATAAATAATCTTCAAGATGTGTATGCAATGTATTTGTGAAACATATAGTAGTGACTGTATCTTCAGATTTGACCATGTTCTAGCCATTTTCAAACTGTACTCTAAGTTTGTATGTCACAGACATGAGAAGCCATTCCCGAAAAATTCATATATAATACAGTGCTATTTTATGCAATCCCAAAGATCTCACTGTATGTATATAAACAAAATATTCTGAAAATCTGAAATGTTTCCTGCCCAAGTATTTTGTCTAAGTATTTTGGACAAGGGATACTGTGTATAGCATTGACACAAGTAAGGTGAAACTTGAGATTGTCAAATTTGAGACTTCTACTTAACACGGTTTAGAAACACCTGCCCTATTCATTAGCTTTATCACTGCTGGAAACAATATCCAACACCCACAACTTAGGGAACAGAGGTTTAATTTGTTCCTTGTACTAACAGGATTTAATCTACAAACAGCTGCTTTCATGGTAGAAGGGTGTCACAGATCAAAGTTGTTTGGTTCACGTTGCTCAGGAAATAGAGCAGGGTAATGGTGCTAGAGAGAAGTGGGGAAGCCATGCCTTCATACTATACTAAACACACCCAAAATTCTGCTCTACTCACACCCTGGGTGAATCACACTGCCAATCAATTTACAATCCACCTTAACCATCATAACTGCCACAACAAAATGTGTGTACAATTTAAACATGGCGTTTTTGCTACACTTGTTTACCCTACATACACATGCACATACACAGATTCTTACTTATATGGAAATGTATACCAAGATAATGATTCCAATTTTTTTTTTAAAGGAAGGGAATGACTGGAGAGAAAGAGGAAAGTGATTTCAAAAAGACCTAAAATGTGGTATGTTCATGAACAAATTCCCTAACGTAAGTGTAATTGTGTCCTACAAACATATGCTAATAAAAATTTAATTTGAAAGAGCCAGATAGTCATTACAAACTAGTCATATTAGCAAAGACACTGGGAAAAAATTTATTTCCCTTGAAAATGGTGGCTAGTGAACTATTTGTTAATAAGAAGTAATGCATGGCCATTAAAATAATAACTCTAAGCATATAACCATGCAATGATTTCTAAGATATAATACTGTCAGAACTGAACTTCACTGCACTAATACTATACTATAATTGAATATGGTTACTCTCCCCCAGTGGTCTAGCATGTTGAAGACTCGGCCCCTGAGTGGCAATATTACAGGGTCATAGACCTTTGGAGAGATGGATCTGAGAGGGAGGTTGTTTGGTTACTGGGACTGTGTCTATGGAACCCACATCTCTAAGAAGATTCTTAGAAAAGGACCAAGCCTGGCCCAGCCAGCCTTCTTCTATCTGCTCCTACCTGGAGATATAACCCCCTGCCCTGACACGAACTCCCATATCACCATCCATCACAGGCTCTCAACAGAACTGAACCAATACAGGCCTCAAGCCCTTCAACTTCCCCAACTGTTAAGTGAGACTTTTCATTAAGTTATCTATCTTAGGAATTGTAGGAATGCAAGGCTATTATAAAGTAAGTATGTGATACAACATTTTTACTATGTAAAACAATGCCTATAAATTCATAGATAACTTTGAAATATAAATTTAAAGAGAATTTTCAGGTTTCTTTTGGAGGATATCTAAATAGCTGAAAATGAAGCAACTCTAAGAGGGCAGTTTTCCAAGCTCCTACTTAGTAAATTTTAGACTTTATACCATTTGCGTGGATTAAATATTTAAGAGTAAATTTAGAGAGCCCAAGAACTACAGTTAATTTTTACAGATTTGGAACTTGGAGAAACTGAGTACTTCTGTGATAAGTAAAGAATTTGGCCTTCTCCTTTTTCCGCTACTGTGAGCAGACTGTGTGCATGTTCATGTGTACTGTGCTGGATTTATGTCTCCACTTAACTGAAGGTTAGAAAGATTCTTCAATTTTCATAAAGTATCATAGTAATTAAATAGTAAGACCACAACTTGTATTTAGCTTTATTTTCTGCTCTGACCCTGTGTTTTCAGCATCATATAGTGCTGTATTTGCCTTTTACAGGTTAGTTATAACTAGATGCCTCAAACATAACAGTTTTGAACTTTTATGTAGTTATTTAATGCCGAGTTGCCAAATCTAGCATTCTCCTGTCAACAAGGTACAGTTTCCAAATTGTTGGTGTCCTTTACATAAAACATTCTCATTTATAAACTCCAACTATTTCCTCATTAGAAATTTAAAACCATTATCAGACCCATCTAGCAAGCCATTCCAAAGCATTGCTGTCTTTACTTTCTGAACTCTGCTGCTTCTGCGTTAAAACCCTCAGAAACAACATATCAGTTATTTTGGTTATTGACTTGTAGTAAGAGGCAATGAGGTCTGGTTCCTAGGGATAAAAATTGATACTTTCAAAATTTCAACTCCTTTTACTGCTTCACAAATGCTTTTGAAGTATGACTTTTATCAAACCTCTTAACCCCTGGAAATTTAGTCTAAAACAGTCGCCGCAAAATGTGGCATGCTCTATGAAATATTATGAGCTTTCATTAATTAATGTTTTGTAGAGCACTTTGAGATTTGGTTTCAATGGTGCTACATCAATGCAAAGCATCAGTGAGCCTCTTAAAAACCAAACTGTCACCTGCTCAAGGGACTCAGGCAAAGCCTGTACTCTGTTGATAATGGAGTCAGCCCAAATGCATTTTTTTGAAGTCAGGGTAAAGTTTATTAGACCAAAATTTTAATAAGGTTATTTGGGAACCAAACAAAAATAGAGGGAAATAAATACTGTCAACTCTCAACTGCTTAAATTGGTTATGTATTAAATGGCCAAAATGGGCAGCATCCTTTTAACTCTTCAAAATCCTTACCTGCCAGAGAGTAATTGATTCTTGAGGGTCATACTTAGCCAGCACACAGAGATGGTGCACTGGTGCATGGTAATGTAACCTTCAGGCTGGTGCTTGGAATTTTAGGTTGTCTGGCTTGCTTTCCTCTGCATATGAGCCCTCTCTCTTTCTGAAGGGCAAGGCCAAGACGCAATGCACTAATGGCTCCATAAATGTCCAGGAAAAAAGGACAGCAAGCAAGTTTCTGTACTACATTACATTATATATTATATCCACTGCTTATTTATAAACTTCTCCAAAGAAGGAAGCATCCAGACTAATACCACTAAACCAAATTACATCTAAAAATCTGTTAATCCATTCAGCCATACCATCAGAAAATAAATTGTTGCTGGCCATGGTGGCTCTTGCCTGTAATCTCAGCACTCTGGAGGCAGAGGCAGGAGGACTGCTGAGTCTGTGGCTTGCCTAGGCTACATAATGAGCTCAGGGTTATCCTGAACTACAAAGCAAGACCCACCTCAATCAATCATATCAACTGTTAATTTATTTTAACTCTTCTTCCAGACATTGAGATTTTTATTAATATCCAACAAATCATATATTCTACTTATTTTGAAGGAAAAGTTCAAATCATTTTAAAGATTTAATCTCTAGTCTATTGTCCTGGTACTTCTTAGCACTTGTTATCCTACAATTCTGTCCAACCCAATCACATATTAAAATTCCCAGTGATTCCCCACAACAGAGACACAGTATACCCACATAATATCCATGTGAAGAATCACCTTCTACAAAAGTCAACTCAAAATAAATGAAAGATTTAAACATAACCCCAAAACTGCAATTACCAGAAGTACTTCATGATACATAACTGGAAAGGATCTTTTGGATAAACCTCAAAATCAAAACCAACAGAATAAAACAATACACAGAACAGAATTACAATGATCAAAAGAAGCTTCTGCAAAGAAAAAAAAATGAATGAGACACTACAGAGAGAAAAATATTTGAAAATTATTCACCAACAGTGGCTTAATATAGGAAGTAATGTAAGTAAATACAACAGGAAACAAATCCCTTAAAAAAAACCTCTAATAATCATGATATTGGAGAAAAATCTGAATCTCATGTCATGGTCAAAGGTACATGAAAAAAACCAGTAACCATCAGGAAAATCTGAATCAAAACCACAATGAGATCACATGATTCCAAATAGAATAATGATTTTTAAAAGATAACTGCAAATAAGGGTGTAGTGAAAAGAGGACCTATACATACATCGTCAATAATAATGTACACAGCTGAGGATTTAGCTCAACAGCACAACACCTGCCTTGCAAGTACAAGGTCTTAAGATTAATCACTATTACTACTACTAATAATAATGTATATTTCAAAATAGCTAGTTTAGAAATTTATGACTATTCTTATCAGACAAAAAAGTGTTTGATATGCTATTTACCGATTTGATCATCATACAATGTTACACATATCAAAACATCACATTATATCCTATAATACATATAATTACATAACTAAAATAAAATTTAATAAATTCAATATTTCTATATTCAAATTAGTTCTTAAGAAAAAAGTATTTCTGGGTTATTAAAATTTTTAAATGTAAAAAAGAATCAACTTTATTTATTTATTTATTTTTAGACAGGGTCTCGCTTTGTACTTCAGGCTGGACCTCAGCTCACTATGTAGCCCTGGCAAACCTTGAACTCAACAAACATCCTGTCTCTGCCTCCTGAGTGCTGGGATTACAGGTGTAAACCACCATGCCCAGCACTGTGGTATGTGGTATTGATGGCTGGTGGGCATGAGTCACCACACCCAGCATTGTATGTGTTTACCAGGATCCAACTCAGGGCCTTGCACTTGGGAGGCAGGCGCTGGAACCACTGAGCTAAATCTCTGGCCCTAAATAAACTATATTTAAGGGCACCAATTTCTGGTGGAGACGAAACAGTGTCTTCATCACTTAGAGAAGAACGTTTTCCATTTTGAACACTCAAGTATCCACAAGAGTGGATATCAGCATAAAAAATTTTCTAGGAACAAACCATCAACTATAGTCCACAGATTATTGCAGAGCTAATTTTTTTTTTTTTTTGAGACAGGGTCTCGCTTTGTAGTTCAAGCTAGCTCTGAGCTCACTATGTAGCCTAGGCAAGCCTCAAACTCAGCAATCCTCCTGTCTCTGCCTCCGGAGTGCTGGGATTACAGGCGTGAGCCACCACGCCCAGCTGCAGAGCTGATTTTTTTCTAACACTCCAAAACTCCAAAATTTGTCAAATGCTGAAGAAGTTTGAGCCGTGGGGAAAACACCATCAAGTGCTTATGATGAAATAAAACACTGTCTATGAAAAAGTCTGGCATTTGGAATGTGTGTTAGGAAGTCAGCACTGCAAGCAACTATTATGTTGAACGTGCTATACTTTACTGACTGTCCTTCCCGCAAGAGGCTTAATTTTTTTTTTTTTTTTTTTTTTTTGAGACAGGGTCTCGCTTTGTAGTTCAGGCTGGCCCTGAGCTCACTATATAGCCCAGGCAAGCCTCAAACTCAGCAATCCTCCTGTCTCTGCCTCCCGAGTGCTGGGATTACTGGTGTGAGCCACCACGCCCAGCCCTGTGGTATGTGTTATTGATGCCTGGTGGGCGTGAGTCTCCACACCCAGCATTGTATGTGGTTACTGGGGATCGAACTCAGGACCTTGTGCTTACGAGGCAGGCGCTGGAACCCGAGCTAACCTTCCAGCCCGAGGCTTACATTTTTGGATAACATATCACAGACATGGCTCTGAGAGGTATTGCTGTCAATGAGAAAGGGCAGAAATGACTACGTGTACCTTCCTGGCAGATACTTCAGAAGCCAATTCATTCTTTGACAGTTTCTTTCCTCTCTTAGCTGAGATTACCGCCAGCGTTCATATGGTGGCTGATATATTATCCAGATCCCAGAGTGATGGCTACGTTGAGACCGAGCAGAAGCTCCAGCCAGCTCAGCTACACAGATGGCTCAGGCAAAAAACTATTTTTTGTTGTTTTAAATGTGTCAAAACAGCATAGCTTCTGTTTTGAATAATGAACCAAATTTGGAAAACCAGCCTCCAGGTGAGGGATTGGTGCAGTAACTGACCCTACCCTCTCAGGCATCCAAAATTACTCAGAGTAACCTAATGAAAGCCAAAATGCACTTCAATTTGCAAATAGTTTTAATGGGCACAGCACTGCTTATGAGGCTTTGACCTTTGAAGGAGCCCTTGAAGGCATTAGTGAGACATTAACAGAAATACACATATTCACTGCTTATGCTCCACTTAACCTGTGGTTTAAAAATTAGAATTTACTTGTGACCAGAATGTAAACTCACTTTAAATGACAACATTTTTATATTGGGCTTTCTTCAGACTTTTATTTTTTCAAAGAACATTTGCTATCACTTCTATCCTTATTTACTTGACCTTACACAGTGAAAATTTAACATAATCTGAAAGTATCTTGCTTTTCCTTACATCTACTATGTTAGTATGAATTTTTGCTTGGGAGCTATCCAAAACCAAGTTGATGTGCTTTTTATTAAATATATAATAGGTAAACTGTAAAATAATCAGGTGCAAATATATCATAGGTTCCACACACAGTAGCTGTTCTAATGAACTGCATTTTGTACCAGCTACATAAACACCTCTGATGGATTATAAGTGTGGATCAGGTTTTAGGTTTGGGTGGGTTTTTGTATCAATCTATACTAATCAGACATCTATTTCTGGCTATTTAATTCTCAAAACAAATTCCTAACCTAGATAATTTGATAAAATGTCTTGGCCAAGAACACAAAGGTATACAATTTTAACACTGGTTCAAAAAAAAATTAATTACGTTGACTTCTAGTCTAATTCTTTTGTCTTATATCATGCTAATATGGTAAATCATTATGTATTTCAGTGCTTAGCATATGCTTTTGGAAATGTTTAGATTCACTAGCCAACAGCCAAACCTGCACCTCATACCATTAAGTAAGCATCCAAAATATGCTATCCTAGGGAACAAAAGCAGTACTATCAAGGAGGTATGAGGAAAACAGCAATACAAGCATTATTTGAATCATGAGTGACAGATTCATGGTTGTTTTTGGAAGTAGAATCTCTCAAAATGCTACCATCTTCAAATATTGACTGAATCCTTATCTTCCTCATATGCTTACAACTGTACCCTAAATTCTGGTATTTTTACATTTAAAAAAACCAGCAAGATGGCTTTGTTCTCCTCCCTTCATATCTCTCTGTCAAATTAATAATCAGATAATTTTAAGTTTGGGGTTCAGAAAAAAGAGTAAGCTTCAAGCTTTTCCCATGAATCATTTTACCTAATTAAGAACTTCCATTTGACCCCATTGTCTTAGCTTGGACTTTGCCTTGAAGCACAATAACCCATGAGAGTAATTAACAAAAAGTGTGGAAACTATAATTTGGTCTTTTATGTAGGACTGAACTCTAATAAGTCAAGGACACTCCAGTGTTTCTTGAATGTCTTTCATGTTTTCTTACATAAATTCCTCAGATTTAAGAAGCATTTGCTTTTTTAAGCCTCCGAATGCCTCAGATTTGTGAATGTGCTATATTCTTTACATCACTGCTTACAAGTGGACCAATTTTAATTCTACCTTTCTCATCATTCCCTATTTTAAAAACCAGCCACTCACAAACAAGATGAACTCATAACATTGTCTTTTAGCTTCTTCTGAAAGAAAAATAATTAAGTTTATACATCAACTGCCTGATTGTTAATGGTAACTTTTAATGCCATTCTTACCACTCAGTGGCATGGATTAAAATCTATCAAGATGATATATGCTGGACTGGCCAATTAAATGGGCCATCATTTCCTCTTTTTTCATGGATAAAGTAATCCAGTTTTAGAGAAAGTACTTTTACTGATCTATGGAGTATCTTTCTCAATGAATCACAACAGTTAACAGTTTTGAAATATGAGTCATTATGCAGTGTGCCCTTTTTACTTTTTACTTCAAGGAGAAAAGCTTTTGACAAGATAGAGATCACCAATCCTATCCTCTGTGATTATTATTGATGTCATATTTCAAATTGTTTGCTGCATTTAATCATGGAAATGATTTTTTTTTGTCATCACAAGATGTATATGCCTACCCAATGAGATACACATACACTATATGTGTGTGCCTGCATGCTGGTTTGTAAGATTAGACATGGTTTGCGATAGAAGTGAAGATTCGTGTCTTTCCCTAAGGATGCTCAATTAACCCATGACCACTTATTAAAAGATCACCATTTCATTATTCTTCCCCACCCCTACTTCAGTTATATATTAAGCTTCCTTATATGCCTGAGTCTCTTTCTACACTGCCAGTCTGTTTTCTATTCCTATACCTGTGAAAAGGCATATTTTCTTTTTAGAAATTTGTACTAGTACATGTCTGCAGTTCCTAATGATTATATTCACTTTAGGGAGTTGGTACATGTACACAACACAATATCTTAATTCTTTATCACTCCCTCCCCACATCCTGGTCACCTTCCTTTATGCCAAAGATCTACCACCCTGCTTCCTATTATCTGTCCATTTTATTTATATTTTGGGTTTCTCAAGAGAGCATATATTTAAACTTGATATATTTAAACTTGTATGTCTGATTTACTCAGCATTATGGTCTGAAGGCACATCAATTTTCCTACAAAATAATTTTTTTTTTTTTTTTTGCTTTTTGAGACAGGGTCTCACGTTGTAGTTCAGGCTGGCCCTGAGCTCACTATGGTGCCCAGGGAAATCGCCACAAACTCAGCAATCCTCCTGTCTCTGCCTTCCGAGTGCTGGGATTACAGGCGTGAGCCACCACGTCCGGCATTGTGGTATGTGGTGTTGATTGTTGGTGGGCATGAGTCTCCACGCCCAGCATTATATGTGGTTACCAGGGATTGAACTCAGGACCTTGTGCTTGTGAGGCAGGCGCCAGAACCACTGAACTAACCCTCCGGCCCCTACAAATAACTTTTTTATCCTAAATAAACTAGTGTTCCATTGTGTATAATTCTTTATCCATTCATCTGTGTATGGACATTCAAGTTAAATCAAAGATTTAACTGTCATGAATTGTACTGTTACAAACACAAGTTTGTACTTACACTGTAAAAGATGACCTTAACTGTTTTTGGAAAAAACTAGAAAGGTAGTAACTGAGTCAAATGGAATTTCTTACTCTAGGTTGCTTTTTTTTAGGATTTCCCACAATGATCCCTTAGTGGTCATACAACCCAAAAGGGAGCCTTTTCCCCCAGAATCTCACCAGCATTTTTTATTTGATTGTTGGATGATTGCCATTCTTTCTGGAGTAATACAAAATCTTCAGGTTGCTTTAATTTGGATTTCCATAATGACCACAGATGTATATTTTTCATGTATTTATTGGCCACCCATACTTCCTTTCAGATGTGATTATTCATTTCAATCACTCATTTTTTTAACTGAATTATTTACTGGTACATTTTATAAATAGCTCACAATCACACACAACATTGGGGAATTTGTACCAGTATATGACACAAGTTAATTCTTATTTTTACCCACATCCCTACCCATCCACCTGCTA
>PVIC010006564.1:0-29123 GCA_004025085.1 Thryonomys swinderianus
AGAGCTGGCAACCCTGCGTCCCTCTGGGAAGGAGACAGGCTCCCCCTTCTCTAATGTCAACCTTCCCTAGGAGGGTCCTGGAGGAAAGAGCCAAAACTATACTGTGCTTCTGACACAAGGTAGTTAGTGAGTTTTTACAACAGCAGCCAGAAGACATGACATCATTCCCCATGGTTTAATGCAACAGTCTACATTCCTGAGGTGGTAAAACACACTGGAAATCAAGATGGGGATGACCACAGCACAGTGTTTGGCAAGTGGGGACGGAGTAAGAAAGAGTTGCAAATGGCTAGTCAAGAAGTGCCGCCAGGAAGCTCTTTTTCAATAGACTCACAAACTAGCCACAATCTCTAATAGAATTCTTTCTTGTCAACAGCATGTGGTAACCGCAGAACATTCTCAGCCCAACCTAGGGAAGTTGGCTGAGCGCTACGTGTACCACGAGAGTCTGGGCCTTCTGCTCTTTTGATAGGATTTAAAGAAGGAAGAATTTGATCTTGGAAGCTCACTTCAGTGTCATGATCTGAATTTAAAAGGCACGGTGATCACACCCTACAACCATGTCCCTTCTGACAACGTGTTTCCAAACAACCTGCCATCCACGAGGCTTGCTGGACGGGGGTCCTGGTGCTCCCACACACACCCACCATGGGGCCCAGCAGAGGAGCAGAGCCCCACTGATTTTGTTTCTTGGTATTTTAGGCTGAAGCAACGTAGAATTCTTACCTCCTGCTCAGGCCCCTGAGTCTGAGACCAGTAAATGTGAACAGCATCATTTCTCACCCTCTAGCAAAACAAACACCACATTGGATCACCTATGTTAAGCCTGTTTTATTTTTGCTTTATCTGCAAAATTAGAAGATTGGATTCGTTGAGCATTCTCCTCTGCTGCTCTCCTCTGTCACACTTCACAAATAATACTCAGCAGGCCAGGAGCAAAGGGGGAGGAACGGCGTTGTTTGCACTGATAGGCCATCAGATAGGAAGACTGATGAGTTTTGGGTCCAGGGTGAACAGGAAGTCTGACTTCCAGACATAAGATGCCCAACTGAATGGTGGCCTCGCGAGGTCACAGCCTCCTTCCTGGTGGCGTCTCTCCCTTAGACCCCCAAAATGCCATGCAGATCGTGGTTCCCTGACAGCTCTTGACTTCGCTGTGAAAAGACTTTTGATTTTTCTCCAACGTGGCTCACAGAACGAGATGTAAGGCCCTGGCAGGTGGAGGTGCACGTTGCTGTAGAGATTTGCGTTCCTTCTCTTCTCTTCATCACTGTTTAGATCAGTATGTCGAGTGAGGGCTAGATTTAGGAACCCCTCTTTTGGGCTGCCCGGCTTCCATAGCTCACAGCCAGGCCATGTCTGGATGTGGATTTCTGTTCTTTTGCCATTGTTTTCTTGCTCCTATTTCTAATTTCTTTTTCTTTTTTTTTTTTTCCCAGAGGCTGACGCTATTTTTTCCACCTTGAGTGCTTGGCCCTACAATCCGGCTCTGGGCTCTGTAACCCATGGCAACAAGAGAAGGGAAGCAGGTGATTGTGCGCGCGCGCACACACGCACGCACGCGCGCGCACACACACACACACACACACACACACATACACACACACATTTCTCTCTCTCCCTCCCAACCTCCCTCCTTCTCTGTGCTGCCTGGGTGCACAAAGGAAGAAGTCTGTCCTGTCTGCTGTGCCAATTAGAAAGAGAGGCCTCCTGGTGCTGAGCGCTCGGCGCTTCCGGGTCACAGTGGAGCAGCTGCTGAGGAGCAGGCGGCCTCCGCTGCTTCTCCAGCCCTCATATTTCTCCAGGCAGCAAAGTAAAATCTGACCTTGTGCATACAGTTAGAAATAACCTCACGCTACTCCGTTCCATGCAAGCCAGGAACCGTATTTTATGTCATCCTGGGGACTGGCAGGATTGTGCCCATTAGTAATAACTGAACTTATACCCAGTAAGAAGGCTTCCACGTGATTTTACAAATGGAAGTCATAATTAAATCATTCAAAATTTAGGCTCTCACCTTAAACCCCCTTCTGTATTTATGAGTTCTGGGAAGCTTCCACCCAGTTCAACAATTTTTTACTTCTTGACAGATTTTCCAGTTAGTTTGACTGAAGTGATTGACTTATGCTCAAAGTGGTAAAAAATCCCTTTTCTGTTCATAGCCTAGAAAGACATAGCGGGTGCATTCTTATCTCATTTGGTCAGAACTGGCACCTGTAGCTTAATAAAGAAATCATTTAAAGACAGCAGCATAAAAGTGAGACAAACAAACTTCCATAACCTTTTATTTTCACTTAAAACTTGGGAATAGAGACTCATCAGGGCCATGGGTCTGGCACCTAAAGTCAACCCAAATTTTCTGTACAAATCAGATTGGTAACACATCACCTACTACTTCTGGTTTTAGTTGTTTAGAACTGTAGGAATTTAAATATATTCTAAAGGCAACTTGATCCTGGAATCTGCCTAGTTTTTATAGTTCCCTCATACTTCGCATCATCTTATTCCCACTTCATTGGAAGGCAAAGGAACTTGACTTGTTATTTCCGAACAATTCAATTTACTGTTCATGGAAACAACTTCATTTTCTTTTGCACTCATATTGCATTGTTTTCCATGTTATTCAGTAGAAATCATGAAATACAAAAATGTATGGAACTGGCAGTAACAGCTTTGGGAATAAACATGAACACCCTTGATGAGCCGGACACTCAGTATAGCTGCAGGGATGGAGACACGTTTGTGAGAGCAACACCTCGCATCACAGGGCAACTTGGAACTTTTCGTTATTCTAGGGGGCTGGGGTTTCGGTTCAGTGGTGCTGTGTCTGCCTTGCAAGCACAAAGTCATGAGTTTGATCCCTGATACTGAGAATAAGAAAGAAAGTAAGAGAAAGAAAGAAGGAAAGAAAGAAAGAAACAAAGAAGGTTTTCCAAAATTTTAGCCATTCTATCACCTGTCCGTTGAATAGTATTACTAATACGAGTACATGAGAATGTAATTCCTGAGAGCAGAAAGGTAAACCCAGCTGGAAGTAGGCAGCCCCTTTTACTAATCTCTTCTACAAATGTGCACTCCTAAACCCGTATTTCCATCTGTAAGATCAGTTCTTCATATTTAACACTTGGCCCACCTTCCTTTGTCCCATTCGCTTCTTTCTGCTCTTCTTCAGCATATTTGAAAGTAATCCCTTCTCTTCTTTTTTTTTTTAGACAGGGTCTTGCTTTGTAGCTCAGGTTGGCCCTGAGCTCACTATGTAGTCCAGGCAAGCCTCGAACTCAGCAGTCCTCCTGTCTCTGCCTCCCAAGTGCTGGGACTACAGGCTGCCACCAAGCCTGACATTTGTGGTCTGTGGTACTGATTGCCAGTGGGCGTGAGTCACCAGACCTGGTGTTGTATGTGGTTACTGGGGATTGAACCAGGGACCTTGGGCTTGCTAGGCAGGCACCAGAACCACTGAGCTAAATCTCCAGCCTTGTTCTCTTCTTTTGATATGGAGTAGACTCTCTGACTTGGCCAGCAGGAGGACTCCTTCATCAGAGAAAACCTGAGACCAGTTCAAACCAAAATGATGATCCAGAGGCCCGACCTACCTCTTGCTTCTCCAAATTAACCTCGAGGACTTCTGAGGATCTGCACCGTTCTTGGGGACCCAGAGAGGAAACCTTCAGAGTAGGTACAGAATTAGAGCCAGGCAGAGGCACATCCTCGTTGTGTCACATACTCTGTGGGACTTGGGGCAAATTGGTTATTATCTAGCCCTAGTTTCCTCAGAAATGAGATGGGAATGATATAGCTTCCAATAAAAACTGAACGTAAGAGGAAATGATGCATGAAATGTGCTTGACATACTGAGGTGCTCAGCATGTCCCCAAATCAGTTCCTTCCTTTGATAGTCTGTTTTGTTTAATGACACCCAGTTCCCAGGATTCCCTAGGTTTTAAATCTTAGTCACCACCGACCTTCTTTCACCTAGACCAAACTTTCCCACTGAATCCATTTAGTCATAGAGAAAACTTCATTTTCTGGCCTCTCAATATCTAACTCTCAATTTAACTTCCATTTTACCCACTGTTACCACCTTTGTTCATGCCTCCACTGCTTCCTGTCTTCTCTATCCAAGAGTCCTGTACGCATGGATGACCAGTGACCTTCTGACATCACAAAACTGAAGCAAATAGTGCTCAGAGTACCTAGTCTTGTCTAGTGTCCACCAGGCACAGTCTACAAGGCTGGGCTAGGAGTTAAAGCTATTCCATTCTTTGTACACTTTTCTTTTCCAGGCTAATCTCTGGTCACTTGCCGCAGAAGTCCTATGTCCAACCAAAGAGACTCCTTTGGATTATCCAAATACAAGAATTTTATTCTCCACGGAGTGGCATTTTCTCCATCTTAGAGGATTTTTCTCTGTCCATACTTCTGCCTGTGTAAGTCCTACTGGAATTTCAAGGTGAATCGGTGCTCTTCAAAATATTGTTCCATCTTTTTCTGTTTTAAACATCCTCCCCAACCCCATCTCCCAAATCTATACAAATCTTCCTGGATTGTTGTTTATGTGAGATTATCTCCCTCAGGAACCTGGTTCAAACTTTTCCATAGCAAACTTTGGAAAATGTATCTTGAATAAATACTTTTTGATGGATAAATTTTTGCATCATAGTTGAGATCTACAGGAAGAAGGAGCACCCAGGAGACATCAAAGGACAGACCAAGCCTTACTGTGGATTCATATCTCAGAAAAGGGTGTTGCTATTCTTGAAATCCTAATTTTCTTCCCAGGGGGTTGCACATGTAGGCAAAACCAGCAATCAGAGCTTCTCCTTGATTTTATTTTGTTAAATGTTTATTCTTTGATTTTTAGAGAGAAAATTACTGAATGCCTTTTTTAAAAACTTGAATTCTTTACTGGTATATTTCGTATACAGCTCACAATCACACACAACATCGGGGAATTTGTACCAGTATATGACACAAGTTAATTCTCATTTTTACTGCGTGACTTTAATAAGGGAAAATCCACACGTACTACCAAATGTCTCTTGCTGCCATCTCCTTGTCAAGGTACCTTGACCACAATTTCCAGTTAAATATACGTATATGTAAAATATATGAATATGTATTTTGACCTCATTAAAATTTTCTGACTTAATGATCAAAATCCTTTCCCCTTTCTACCACAACAAATTTAAAGTGTCGTACAATCGTTCCATAGAACAACCACGAAAGAATTGGAACACTGCCATGGGTGGCAGAAAGAGCCCAGTTGCCATTACCAACTGAATGAAGCCAAATTTCCCTTATCCTTTTTTGATTAACAAGACAGTCTGCCTGATGGAGGAATCGGGCATTGGCCTCAGACTACTCAAGAAAGCCACCATTAGCAAACAAACATCTGCTTCCTTCCCTCTGCAGTCCCTGCCAGCTGCAGCCACGGCACAGTAAATTACGCCGCTAATTCTATTGGCTCATTCGTGCATTTCTCTAATGCAGAATATTGATTTATGCTGGGAATCCTGGGCTCGCACAGATTCTAAAGGTACAACCAGGCGAAGTCTGATATTTTCAACACTGGGAAAACCTACGGTGAGGGAAACTATGGCTGAAGTTGAAAGCTAGCCAGTGACGAGGATCGGGAGAAGGGAAAGAAAGCTAAAGTAGGAAATGGACTTCATGGAGAAAAGTTCCCCTTTAGAGGTGAAACAGAATCATGAAAAGGAAAAAACCCCACCATTTTAGGCCTTAGGGAAGGTAGAGTGAGTCTGGCCTATTACGAGGGATGCAGTAAATGAACTTGCAGGTGTAATGAGGAAATATAGTCCATCTTTAACTGGTTATTTGATGTGGAAATTCTACTTTGAGGAAAAAACCCCTCTATTATTGTGTTGCTCTGGATTTTCTGAGGCACTGGAGTGTACTGGCTGAGAGCTAGGTTCTGGGGTCCCATGCGGTTTAGTAAAGTGGCTTTCGTAAGGGGGAGCACATTGCCTCTTCTCTAAACGGCACTGACGTCTCTGTAGACTCGCGAGAACGGAATGAAATATTCCACGGAAGTCACTCATCACAGCCCAAGGGACATCTCTGGACTCTCAGGGTTCCATGTTCTTCATCCCAAAAGCTTAGAAACATGAGAGCGTGTTGTTCTCTGGGCCTCGCTGAGAGGGGCAGAGCAGGGTTGAGGACCACTGAAGAGAAGTCTATTGGCACCATGCAGAGTGTGTGGCACCTACTGCTCTCGAGGGAAGCTAACCCACCTATGCAAACCCAGTGGGGATAATACCATCAGGCCTTGGGAATTGTCAGATTGCTTGCGGAGTGTGAGGGGGTTGACACAAGCTGCTTCTGTGCCCTCACCCCCAATTTAACAGCTATTGCATTTCAAAGAATTATTCTCTATGTCTTTCTGGCTATTTTAAATTCTCCTCTCCCTGGCAAAATGAGGTGCAGAAATCAGACTCGGGATATCTTTTGAAGATGAAGCTGATATTCAAAGCAGATGTTCTGGTGGGATGCCCTCACCTACAGCTGGCTTTGCTAGGAGTAGTTTTTCTAAAAGGTGACGGGAAGCTCAGAACACTTGAAATCATGGGGAATCTAAAAAGGCTTAGAAAATTTTGGATTGCTCCTGCCTGAGTTCTGAGATATTAACTTAAGATGAGCGTTTGGGGAGCCACTCTTTCATTTTGTGGGGACCAAGCCCCAAGCAACCCACACAACATTGTAAGAAGGGATACCACAGTGCCTGTTATATAGAAGAGGACACGAAAGCTGAGAGATTAAAGCATGAAATTGCCTAAGGGTTCAGCACCAGTAATGTGGTCAAACTGAAATGAAATCCGTGCAATCCCTTGAAGTTCAGAAAAGGTCTTAAATTCCCTGCATTACAACATACATTACAATAGATAAACCCCATAAAATTGCTAGGGTTCAACCTTTTCTTTTCAGGACCGGGGATTTCCCCCTGGGCATTCTGCCACTGATCTACACCCCCACCTTTAAACAATTTTTTTTTTTAAATTTAGAGAGAGAGTCTCACTAAGTTGCCCAGGATGAGTACAAAACTTGGAATTCTTCTGTTTCATCCTCCCTAAATGCTGGGAGGCTCAACCAAGATTGCCTTACAGGATATCAATTTCATGTGCTTTATCAACTTCATTTGACCCACAGCATATGTTTCATTTGATCTTCACTATTGACCTAAACGTGTCATGGCAGTACTCTACAGTTACCCCAAAAGGAGTATAAGTGAATAGGTTTGAAAGTTTTAATTCAATTTTGTTCATTCTTCTGCTGCCAAATACCAAGGGAACCCGACTTAGCCTACCTTAATGCTTCCTTTACGACTTGGCATTTTCTAATAATTTTGTAATTAATCTCTGTAGTTCTCATCAGCTTTATTGTGTTCTGACCAGCTGAGCTTATACATGTGTTTCGCTCTCGTTGGTTGCTGGACTTGAACACATTTTGCCTTTTCGGCTTTTACATTTCTTCTCAGTTCTCTTTAGTCAGCTCAGTGATATTACTGGAGTAATTATTTCCCTTTGTCTTTCCAAACAGGAGCACCATTTAAAAAAATAAAATAAAAAAACTTGTGAGGACTTGCTATTGTTTTTAATGTTTAATATTTTAATAAAAATTTTAAAATAAAATAAACTATGAAGTTAATTATATTGTTTGCTGGAACATAGAAAATATTTTCAAGGGGGATAAAAATTTACCAGATTTTGGGCATATATGTGTATATGCCTAAGATATATTTTAATAGACATTTTTATTAAAAAGTTCATGCTGGCATAAATGAATATAATGTGTTACATATTATATAAATATATTACATATTACATATGGTATACATATGTAGACAAATTTTAAAAAATTTTTGATTGGAATGGCTTTGATTTTGTAAGTCAATTTGATAATAATTGACATCTTCAAGTATGAAGTCATCTATAAAAGTAAATATCTAAAAATGTGGGCATCTTTTCATTTTTTTTCTTTTTAATTGATTTTGTTGGTACCTTTTACATTCACATTGTGATCATAATCAACATTCAGAATTTGTACCAGTACATGAAACAGCTTGATTCTCATTTTTCCATTCCCCTGTTTTCCATACAACCCTGCCCCCTTTATAATAAGCTTTGGTTCCTTTTTTTTTTTTTTTTTTACCATCAAATGTTTTCTATCCCTTCCTTATTGACCCCTACCGCCCTTTTCCCTTTACCCTTTGAACATTTCCTTCCTATTTCACAATACCCATCATATATTTTAGAACTCATTTACACCTTCAGTTTCTCATACCAGAGAAATGATACGGTACTTACACATCTGTATCCTATTTATTTCACTTATGTAGACAAATACTATGACATATAAACAATTCATTTACTAATAATTCTCCATGTTTCAAATTTATAGGCAATTAACACATGGGTTTTATAAGCTTTCTCTTTTTTGAGCCTCAATAATTGTTTTGACCTCTGTCTATAATTACAAAACTGTCCCTGTTTCCTCTGCCCTTATTCTTTACTCTTGATTCCTCTCTAGAAACCTTTTGGCTTTTTGGGTGGGGATGGTTTTTGTTCTGTTTTCTGAGGCAGGATCTTACTGTATTGCAGAGGCTGGCCTTGAACTCCAGGTTTCACGAGAACTTTACCTCAGCCTCTATCCACTGGACCACAGGCACGCGCCACCACATCCAGGGTCTCTTGTTTACTGCATACTCTTCTGGAAGACAACATTTCTTATTTTACTGTAATAGGAACATTCATAAGATGAATTCAGTTGTCTTTGGCCTAGCTCACTGAAGGAGAATGTTAGTGAAATACCATTTTCCACTGGCTTGGCACATTTTACTTGTGGAGAGAACTCTAACTATTGCAATTACTTGATATGAATACTGTCAGCAGTTGCTTTCTTAATTTTAAAAATTATATAAGTATATTTGTATATAGTTTTAACAATGTCTGGGTTAGACTTACAGTTCCAATACCCTCTTCTGTGATGATCCTTTGGAACTAAACTTGCTCTTGTAAATATAAACATTTCCCCATAATGACAAGATCCTGAGCTGGCGGGGTGCTGGTCCTTCATGAGAAAGGCTTACATCAAGGAGTCAGACATTTCTAAAAGCTGAGATGTTTTCAGGTGGTCACCTTCAGGGTCACCTGGTTTAAATATGTGAAAAGGACCCTCTAGGTTCTTGCACATGATGACTCTGTAGCCGAAGAACTCTCAAAGCCACGAGCCTCACTGCAGCACTGTAACATCCTGTTTTTGTCTGTCTCCTTCAGCGGCTGCTTCAGAAGCCCCGGTGCACGTTCCTGCACACTCACTGCAGGATGCTATGGCCATTTCCTCATTTTGTGCAGCTATTTTTATTAGGTTGTGGACAATGTACGCAGTGGTATGTGGAGGGTTAACATCAGCGGTGTTGTCCACGTGCCCCTAAGCACGACATATTTCCTCTGAAGCAAGGTGAAAGTATTTCAAAAGACAATCGCTGTAATTGTATGCAGATTCTTCCTGATTAATGAATAGGAATTTTCAATTGAATCTTTAAATGAGTGAGAACAATGTAAAAGATGAGTATAATCCTTAATTTTTTTTATTAAAACCATTTCAAATTCGAAAACTTAGACATAGTATCATAACTGATTTATTATCATATGTGTTTCTTGAGTCATAAAGCTGTAGTAAAAGTTATATAATGCTTGCCAAAAAAAAGTGTGGTCTCTTTGTGAAGCTAAATGAAACAAAATACAAAGTTTGTGATACATTAAATCACAAACATAAATATGTACTTTATGGCCAGCTGTTATTTCTAAATGTGCACATTTTAAAATAGAAACATTTACCCAACATGCTGATTAGCAATTTCCCAGTTCCAAAGGCCCAATTGCATTTAAGATGCAAAAGATTAAAGTGCCTAAACAGATAAAGTTAATAGTTCATCTTCCTAAATGCTTTTATATGCTTTAAGTCTTCCATTTCCTTCCAACTCTGTATACTCCAGGGCTGGAGCTACTTTGATGTGGATTTGTGTTTTATGCACATGCTGTTGTTGGAACCGAATCTGACTGTCTCAGACACCCAGAGACATGTTCCGCACATGAGTGGAGGCCATGTGGTCACTGTTATTTCACACTGTATGTGCAAGTTTGGGGAAATGTGGATTGTTTTTCCACTATCAGGTCACAAATATTCAACCTTCGTTTTGTTAAAAATAATCTCTGCTGCTCATATTTAGTCTTGCAGTGATTTTATTCCTCCCTTGTATAAAAATTGGTCAAGGAGAACATGCAAGATCTCACTGACTGGAAAATACAATTCCCCAGGGATGCCTTCTTTGCTGGTCCACGCACCATCTCCATCTCGTAGGTAGAGCCGAATCTGTAAATGCCTCTAGTCCTTTAGGACACATGGGCCATTGGCAGTTCAAAAGTTCATATGATGCTATATGTCCTAATAATTTTTATCTACATCTGAAACAATACAGGACTGTCAAATAAAATCCTACATGCAAACAAATGATGGAATGCAGGGGAACCCTCTGCTCTAGCCTTTTCTTCTTTGTCCGACAAGCTAATGCAATAAGGCCAATAATAAAAGGTTGTGTACTAGGCCTAAAGCCTGTGACAGATAAAAAAGAAATGTTGGAAACCAATGAAGCTTTTGCACAATTAGATTTTTTGAGGCTGTGCTGTAAGGATTGCCCAGAGCCTGTTCAGTCCTGATTGATGGTAAAATCATAACTACATCATATTAGCTGCAGAGTTCACTGACAGGTTACTACAGATTAATATTGCTACTGCTGTTCACTTACCATCAAAGCAGGGGAAATATGAATTGAGCCGTTCTCCTAACAAACCCCGCATATTAAAAGGTAAGGTGCTCTGTGGAACAATCTCCCCCTGTCACTGAGGAAAGACACAAACAATGTCTATTTGAGAGATATGCAGATGCGCTGTAGCATACTAATTAGTTCTCTGCTCGGAGAGCCCATCGCATCCGGCTGGCTAATGACCCTTCATGTGAGCGTGATCCTCTGGAGCTCTTGGCTACAGGATTTCAAACGACACCCTAAAACAGGGAGCCGCAGTCTTGGTGATTTAAATGCCAGCTGCCAGGCAAATTGCAGCAACATAAATTTGGCCCATGTGTTTTGCATTCTGTGAATATGAAACAGGGGACACCAAGGATCTGAGTTTTGTTTGCTTTGGACTCTGGAGGTTTGGAAAGGGTCATTTTCAGAGGTTATCCATTGCATCAGGTGTGTGTGTGTGTGTGTGTGTGTGTGTGTGTGCACATGAGTGAGTGTGAGGAGGGTGGGGTCTCTTACCACTTATCCTTTACTTTAAAATATTGACAATGCAAAAAATAAAAATGCTGCTTTCTTAATTGGATCGTACAGATAATAAGATCCTAAACATGAAAGCATGTTTTGGGGGTCATCTCCAATCTTGGATAAAAAGTCAACTGTGAAGCACAGCCAGTGCTGTTAGGTGAAAGGTTTGTCCTGATGAGAGGCCATCAGCACGGAAGCACTTGAGAAGAGCTGTCTTTCTGAGTCTGGCCTGCTGTGACAGCAAGAATCCAGGCCTGGCATCTCATGCCTGGGCCCTGGGCCTGTCATTGCTTAGAATGTTGTATCTGTAGGTGCAGAGGCTGAAGGTACTAGGTGTTGTGCTATCTTTCTGCTCTGTTATCCCTTTTGAAAGTCCAACTGCCCACGTCCTAGGTTCTGTTTTAGGTACAGGAGGCCCGTGGTGTTCAGCTCTCATCCCCAAGAAGCTGGTTGAAGAGGCAGAGTCTGGGCTTTACCTCACATAGCTCTGAGCATTGAAGTGTAAGAACTATTGCCATGAGAGGTTGCATTGACTTGGCCTGGGTCACTGTAGACCTTACGGTTGTTTATAGAGAGAACATGCAATGGGCTAGCCAGTCAGCCAGAGCCTGGAAAAGATCATCATAGCTCTCATAGGTTTAAACAAAAATGTCATTTATTATTTAAATTTATTTTATCTTTTTTTTTTCTAAAGAGAAAATGGTGGCCCAGACAGCTGAAAGCTATAAATATTATAATGTTAATTGACAGAAGACAGAGTGGAAGAGTAGAAGATGTTTGCAATGGTTAAAACTTATTTTGGAAAGAAAAGAGCTGACAGCCATATTTAGAATGTAAAAGAACTGTGAATGAACCAGAAAGCCCGTAGAAAAAAAAATGTGAAATTGCATGAAACTTAAATGAAGAACTGATGTTTAAAAAGGTGCTCAAGCCTAATGATAACCAGAATAATAGGATTAATTTACATCAAAAAGGCGATATTTTAGAAAACTGGGTTATGCTAGTTGTTTGTAAGGATGTGAGGTTGTGGGAACTCTTTTTCATTATTGTAGAAGAGAAAATGAGTGATTTTTTAAAGAAGCAATGTGATGATCTCAGTGTAAGTAGGAGGGTTCCCTGAGAGTAGGGGATAAGATCCAGGCCACGTGGGGGTGTGGGGTAGTTAGTAACAGTGCCACCTTTTATCCCCCCCAAATCCTTGGCAAAATAAATTATATAGTCATCCTACTTTTGCAGGTCTTCCTCTAAACACATAACTTGAAAATATAAAAAGGACCATGTACAAAAATGTCTTTTAAGCATTATTTTTGAAAATGAGTGAGTGAATTCAATCCTTGATGTCTTCTAGTAGAAGAATTGATAAGTTCACTGGGGTCTTACTTTCTATGGAATGCCATACAGCAGATGGAGATGATACTTTAATATATCTATAACATCTATCAATAGAAATTCATTCTAAAAGCAAAACTATTCATATAAAAGAATGAGATTTAAAGCAAGATTCCATTTGTCTGAGTTTTAAAACAAATTCAGATTTGTTAAGTATAAAATAACAGATATACAAAACTTTGTGCACATATAAAATATTAAAATGCATAACTGAGGGCAAGAAAAATACAGACAAAGGCCTGAGGTGATGAACTAAAAATTCAATGAAATTAGGGGGAAAGTCTTGGACTTATGTGATGGTGTATTATAAAAAGAGGTGTGGGGCCGGGGATTTAGCTCAGTGGTTCCAGCATCTGCTTGGCAAGTGCGAGGTCCTGAGTTTGATCTCAGTGGCACACACCACAGTACCTGGCATGGTGGCTCATGCCTGTAATCCCAGTACTTGGGAAGCAGAGGCAGGAGGATTGCTGTGAGTTCAAGACTAACCTGGGCTATGTAGTGAGCTCAGGGCCAGCCTGAACTACAAAGCGAGACCTTGTCTTAAAAAAAAAAAAAAAAAAGATGTGTGGAATTATTATAGACCTTGGCTCTTGAGTTAAAAAATAAAGTACAAAAGAGTGACTACAATGTCTTTGGGGAAGTAGTGAAAACAATTTTCTTTAAATAAAATATAATCATAATTAAGAAGTGATAGTTCGTGGGTCAGAAGATTTTGAAGTTTGTGCTGTACAATGTATTCAAGAGGAATACTTTGATCTAGGTATTTCTACTCTCTAATAATGTGATGACTGATGTCAGTGCCTCAGGCATTATTATCAATAAGGAACTCACTTTATAGAAGGGAAATTTTACAGCAAGGAGTATTGGAAATAGTAATTACAAGGTACATGTTTATAACTCTCTCCTACAACTTATGGTGTGCCTCCATTTCCTGTACTATAAGGTTCAAGCTCCTGATCCTGGTGAGAAAGACTTTCTACCATTTGACCTCAAACATCCTGTTCCATTTGATTCCCTAATTCCTCACATTCATGCCTTGCTATCTTGAACCAGACTAGTACCGCCAGTGTGGGATTGCTCACACCATGTGTCCTGCCCGGCATATCTATCTATCCCTCTTTCTGTCTAAGTCTTACTTTCAGTATGAATTTGAGGTGCAGATCTTCTTTAGAGTTCTTTCTTACCATTGTGAACTCAAGTGACCTCGTGAGCTGTTGTTTTACTATTTGGAATTATAATTATCTTTTCGTATACATGCTTTCTTCACAGGAACTGGGTTTCATAGTCTTTGCAAACTTTCCTTTACAAATCATTCTAAGCCTTTTCAAAATATTATTGAGTAGGTATGTATTGATCCTCTGCTTGGATATTGACGGAGACTGCAGTGGTCCTGGGGACACTGTCCCTGACTCCAAAGGATCTTATGGGCCAAAGAGCCAAGAGAGAACAAGGACGTGAAGGACAGCAGCGGGCAGGCACGGGGACAGGCAGGGTTAGGGGCAGTGCTGCGTGGATTCATGGGTGAATCTCAGCAGACTCTGTACCTTTTGTGGAGTCTCGTGACTAGAATGGCCACAGAGGAATCTGCAGCTGTTTAGTCACTACATTAAGAGGTGGGCCTCGCTGGTTTGGAAGAAAAAGGAGGGGACTGATGGGCAACTAACACAGTTTCACACATTAATTCATGTCACCCCTTTGGGCAAAAAAATGTTCCTGAGGGCAAGTTCTTACAATTCCTGGGTCTGGAGTCATGACTCCTCCCTTTGCTTGGTAGGAGGGAGTTTTCTTTCATATAATCTGTTCCTTCATTCATTTGCCCAACTATTCATTCCTCATATATTTATTGAGCACTAGCAGATATTCTTAAAATTGTTTGTATCACAGATGCCTTTGGGAGTTAGATGAAATAAACAGAAGCCTTTTCAGAGTAATGTTTTTAAATGTATGCAATTAAATGTATGGAATTACGGTGGAAATGAGTTAAATTGACATACGGTCTCTCTGCACATTGTGGCCAGATCCGCGCTGGTGCTAGGTGATAGCACAACAGGAAGAAAGGGAGGAGCACTGCCCTTGAGGAGCTTAGACACTGGGGGGGACACAGCTGAGCCACAGGCACAAGTACATAGAACTGGACCTCTGATAGCAGAGGTCCACGGAACTGTGGGAATGCATCTGTGGACCCTGAATAAATCTGTCACGGGGATGGGAAAGCAGAGAATGATCCTGGGTCTCAAAGAAGACATGCCAAGCAGGTGATTAGGAAAGAAGGCGTGGAAAGATCATTCCAATGGGAATAGAAAGAAGGTACGAAGGGAGTCTGGAGCCTTTGGAGAACAGCTATTAGCTGAATATTTCTAGAGCATAAAGGTCAAGGGGGTCAAACGGTTCTGAGCAGCTGGGCAGGGATGAGCTGGAAACAAAACACTCTTAGAGGAGTCGGACGCTGTGCTGAATGATTTTCTACACAAGGCAGCTTTGGCCAGTGAGGGCTTGTGAGAAGACTGTAGTGACCTTGTTGAGTTTTGCTCACTGTCAAATCTGCAGCGTTCAGCATAGCACTGCATTAAATAATGGTTATGTGAAGGAAATGCCGGTGTTGAGAGCTTCTAATTCCTAGGCCAGAGCATTTTGATTGGACTCACAGCTGCATGTGAGAACATTCCTGGCTGTTCCTAAACCAGCATCTTCTACAAATCTATTCCCTCCCCCGTTTATCCCTGGCTTAGAACAGCTGCCTCTCTTGTACATACTCAGCAAAAGTGTTAAGTTCTTGTTTGCACCTGCTGGAATGAGGCCCTAGGCATAGATGGAGCTCAGGTATTGAGACTCGCTTAGGACCGAGGAGAAGGCTGAGTGTGGGTACTTGGCCCTGGGCTACCATAGGGATTAGAGACTGTCACTCAGTCAGGAGATTCCACAGAGCCAGCAGCTTCTCTCTTGGTCTCTTCATTTTTTTTTTTTTTTGAGACAGGGTCTCACTTTGTAGTTCAGGCTGGCCCTGAGCTCACTACATAGCCCAGGCAAGCCTCGAACTCAGCAATCCTCCTGCCTCTGCCTTCCAAGTGCTGGGATTACAGGCGTGAGCCACCATGCCTGGCTGTCTCTTCATTTTTTTATCCAGATTATGGACACTTGTTCTAATTTCCTAGGCTACTCCATTCTGTCCACCCACAATCTCCATGTTCTCAACAATGTGTCTTCTGAAGAGCATCCACATAGACACACACCTGTCTTCCACTGTTTATGGAGTGAGATAAGGACCGAGAGAGCATCAGGTGAGGACAGGCCCCGGGTATTCCCTGAGAAGAGGGAACGCGGGACATTAGAGTTGCCGGGGAGCTCAGGTATGGGCGGGCGGATGCTTTCCCTATGGAGGCCTGTGTCTTGGTGAGGGCGCAGCGCTAGATCCTGGATCCTGTCAGTCCCCGGGCGGGATGACTGGAGTGAAGTTGTCTAAACCCTCAGAACTCCACCTCTTCATCTCTAAGATGAACGTTTTGTTATACATGTCTTTGAAAGTCCTGGCTACACATCAATTCTGTGATTTTTCAATCATACCACACTCTTTCCCTGTACATGAGTCTAATTCTCACTAAAAAATGTAAAATGTAGCTTTCTCGTTTCTTTCTAAGAGAGATTGACATATAGCTGAAATCTTAAAATTGATCCACTTTTTGTCACATGGACACTATTTTTTTTATGGTTACCCTATGATTCATGAGCCAATTTGCTGCACAAATCTCAGATGATGGGAGTGAATTATTCACATTTCACAGCAAGACATAGTAACTTTTCATTTCCTGCGTCATTTAAAATATCTCCCAGATTCTATGTTCTATATTAAAACTAGAAATCCAGTAAAACACATAATTTGTCTACTTTGGAGTCTGTTTGATAACTTTGCATTGTGGGCAATGTGCTTATGAGAAAGTAACCAAAAGGGGTAAAATTCATGTGACCTGGTATTTTCTGTTCCGAGAGCTAAAAATGTCATTCTGAGTGACAGGAAAATTCAAAGCCAGCCGCCTCCTGATTTGGCTTAATCAGAGTTTCAGCTCATCAGTTAATTTCACTGTCTGATCCTTTATTCCTAAAGTGAGAGATAACCTAACTGACAGCCAAATAAAGAGGATAAAGTTTGCAAAGCACTTAAGACATCTACACAATGATTTGAAGAGGAAAAAGATAATAATCCACTTGAATTAGTCTTTGATGACATGGCGGATAGGCCTCGTGACATAATTTATAGGGCCCTGTCTTTGTCCACAATGGACTCACAGGATCTGTGATTGTGTTTCTCTGGATCTGAACTAATTTTGGGCACATATCAGACCCTGACCGTGACCTAGATTTTGAACAGAAAATTGGAGTCATATTAGACTAACAGTTGTCCTTGTTTTCCTTCCGATAAATACCACAAAATATACATGTTTAAAAGGGGGAAAATGTGAAAACGTTGTCTAAATCACATTTGCAAATTCTTTGCCCAAGAATCCTTGCTGATGGGTGCCGAAAGTGGGAAAGTCGATCTGTTTCTCTTCTAGGACAACTTATAAATGTCGCTGAGGAAACTGTATATATTGTGATGACACAAGCAGAGATCTTACAGAGAAACTTAAGTGCATACATATGAATTTCAAAAATATGAAAGTCATTTAGTAAAAATGCAAAATTTCTAGAAGTTTCTAATTAGATTTTTGTCTGTGGAATTTGCCTTTGCCTAGAGCAAGAAGCCCAGCTGTTTTACAATAGGGTCTTTGCCACCTAACAACACAGCAGACTGTAGTCTGCTTTAAATAGAAGTCTGTTTTCAAGGGCTACATTTCTTGGCTGTCTGCAATTTCAATACAACATTTTCTAGAGTTATAATTCATGTTGCACAGCAGTTATTTCTTTTATCGTTTGTTTGTTCAAGTATTTGACCTAACATTAAATTCTTACGGATTTTCTTTTTTGATGCATAAAGTTTAATTGAAGCACAGGATTTCCACTTTGAGGTTTTGGTATTAAAAAAAGTCACTGGTCTTTAAATTGAAAGGTTTGATGGAATATTAAATTCGATGAATCATAGCGAGTGTCTGTGTTTGTTAGCTTTTATAGACCACATTAAAGTGTTCATTAATAAAGTCATACTACATTGCCTTGAGTAGGTCCTAAAAGGTTAACGACTTAGTGCAGGCTGGCGGTCCCAAGCTTTGCTCTTTGAGAGTGGCTTGTGGCAAACTTAGTCCACTTTGCAGTTGGAGTATAAAAAGGATATTCCATTTTCTGTCTCCAAGTCCAGAAATTCTCTGGACCTTTTTCCCCCTCCTCTCTCTTCTCCAAGCATCCCTCAGAATCATGCCCCCTCAGAGGTGTGTGGTAGGAAGCCGGGGCTTGTGAGTCACAGGATCAGCCTGGAGGGCTGTGGCATCAGCAGAGAAGTCACCCTCTCTGCTCTCTGGCAGCTCCAGCAGTGGCTTCGAAGGAGCAGAAGCTGCCTTGACCATGAATCACCCATTTTAGATGAAGACCTATTATCCAAGAAGCATGGTTAACACTTTGACTCTCTTTCCCCAATAGGCTCTGTTTCGGAGGACAATATATAGAAATACTTGCAGTGATTAAATAAAACTAACTCTTATATCAACTATTATAATATTCTTTATACAGAGGACACATGATTATTTACTGAGTAATCAGATAACATGACTCAAGATGCACATTCTCCTCTTCTGTGGCTAAGAGAATTTAGAGTAATTATCATACCTGAATTGCTCACTCCAAAGAATTTCTGTGTAAAGCTTTTATTTTATGGGTTAGCAAAAGATTAGATTAACTCAGACTAGAACTGGGAGGTTACTTTAAAAAATATACTAAACTACACAATTCCATAATATTGTGTCAAGGCTTCTAGACACTTACTGAAAATTCATGAACTCTGTACCTTCTCAGAAGAAACTCTTTCTCGATAGAGTCAATTGTATGAGTAAATTTTTCTTGAAAGAGATTTGTCCCATGCCTTCATTCTGCTGGGAACTGTTAGTAACATAAATGACTCATATTGGTTTTATGTGGGAGACAAATCAAAGCATTTCCATGAGGTTGCTGGGCTGATCTGCAGTAGTTTAACCATTTCCTGAGCACCTCCAAGCTGCTAGATTGGATGGGTGATAGTTCCCGTGTTAGTCATTGTGGAGAGAAAAATAAAAGTTCATATAAAAGAGGCCACCAAGGGTTATATGGCTGCAATTGTTTCCAGGCTGAAACAACTTTGTATCTGTTTATTATTGTCAGTATCTTGTTATATTGTTCTTTCAGAATCAATAAAAGCTAACCTTTCTCCATGGTTTACTGCTACACTCTCCTGGAAGGATGTGTGTTTGGGTAAGTCAAGGATGACAACACAGAGAAGCCGGCAAAGCTATTGGTGATGAGTCAAACTAAATGTGCTTTATTTAACAATGTTTTTATGAGAGGAAGTTGTTGGATTAATGTAAAACATATGGTGAAAGTCTTGATTTTTTTCTGAATGTATGAGGCTTTTTTTTTTTTTTGAGACAGGTTCTCGCTTTGTAGTTCAAACTGGCCCTGAGCTCACTATGTAGCCCAGGCAAGCCTCAAACTCAGCAATCCTCCTGCCTCTGCCTCCTGAATTCTGGGATTACAGGCGTGAGCCCCCATGCCTGGCATTGTGGTATGTGGTACTGATTGCTGGTGGGTGTGAGTCACCATGCCCAGTATTGTTGTATGTGGTTACTGGGGAACGAACCGGGGACCTTGAGTTTGCTAGGCAGGCGCCAGAACCACTGAGCTAAATCTCTGACCTGAGGCTATTTTTTATTAAGAAGTTTTAAAAAATACCCAAACACATATATAGAGTTATTTTTTTCCTTTCTAAGTAGTTCTAGCTGTCAATCTCTATCATATGAGGATCAATTTATCCTACTTAACAATATATTTAATGAAATGGTGGTTTATTAAACTAATTTAAGAAGTACAATCATTTATATTCCCTTCTTCTCTGAACTACTTCATTCCTTCGAATGGACTTAAGATATGAGCACAGTAGCTACCACTAAGTGTCTTGTGGGACTTGAATTGGAAATGTTCTTCCAAAAGCTCATATGATGGAAGCTTGGTCCTCAACTCAACCTTGTCCAAAGGTGGAGCTTTTTGAAGGTGATGGGACCATGACAGCTCTCACTTCATCAGCGGATGGATCCACTGATGGATTCATAATTTGATGGCCTTATTTGAAGCAATAAGAATTCAGGAATGGGGCTAGGTTAAGGGATGTATAATGGAAGTAAGCCCTTGGGAATGAAAATCGTGTCCCTGACACCTTTCTCCTCTCACCCCTAGCTTTCTTCTACCATGTTCTCTGCCTCACTACAGCTCAGAAATGACTATGGACTAAACCTTTGAAACCATGAGCCAAAATAAACCTTGTCTCCTTTTAGATGATTTTCTCAGGTATTTTGTCATGGACATGAAAAGCTGACTAAAACTGTGCCTAATGCTTCTTGATAATTAGAATTCCAGGAAAAAGCTTTTACCAGCCTTGGTGCCATGGGCTGGACCATAGTTCAACTGTAGCCATAGTGTGCTGATTACTGTTTAACATCCAGCCCCTAGCTGGGGGATGGGAGAGGACGCAGAGCCATTTGCTTGTGTCCAAGATATAAATACTTCTCCCACTGTGGCTAATTTGAAGCTGTGAACCTTATTACTGAAGAAGGAATTGAGAGGAAAGCTATACATAGATTCCTTCCTCACCCCCAAATTACAGAAGTCTGGTTCTACGTCCATTTAACAGACTAAAAAAGGAAAGTTCTGTAGGTTTACTTATTTGTGTTTTACCCAAAAGCTCTGAAAAGATTTGAAAATATACTAGGAGTATTGTTCTCCTGTATTAATATGTGCTGACCTTACTTGAGCATTTCAAGAAACCAATTCTGGTGGATTGCTTTTTCCAAAAGCTCTTGAGTCAAATTATCTTTTTAAAAATGGAATGTTCTAGAAAAGATTCTGCATACAAGAAAAAATAAAACAGTAAATTATTATTCGTGCTCCCTAGCTTTACTAAGCTTTATTAATATGATGCTTTGGTAGACGTATACATAGTGAGATGAATATCACAATCAAGCTGATTGACATATCCACCACCTCACAGTCAAGTGGTGGGCACATGCATGCACATGCATGTGTCTATAGTGAGAACTTCTGAGATCTACATAATAGATCTATGTAACATGTTATACTCACCATGCCGTACATTGGTCTGCAGTTCTCATCCACTGTATGACTGAAGATTTGTACCACTTACCACTATCACTCCAGGCTCCTCATGCTTCAGCCCCTGGTCACCACCGTTCTACTCTCTATTGCTATGAAGTTAAGAGGTTTTTAGAGTCCACATAGAGGTGAGACCATGTAGTATGGTATATGGTCTGTTTCTTTTTTTTTTTTTTCTCATTTAGCACAATGTCCTCAAGGTTTTTACATGTCATTGGATTTCCTTTTGTTAAAAAGTCAAATAAGGGTATCAGGGTAAAGCATAATTAGCAAGCTATGTAATGTTTACATTTTATTTTATTTTATTTACTTACCATAGTATTTAAGATTGAACCCAAGGCCTTTACACTAAGCTACATTCTCAGCCCTTTTTAATATTAACTTGTGAAACAGTGTCTTACTAAGTCTCTAAACGGTCTGCGTTAGAGTCTTATTTGTGTATGAGCCTCCTGTCTCAGGCTCCCAGAGGGCTGGGATTACACGTGTGAGTCACTCCACCCAGCTCAAAACAAAAACCTTTTTAAAGACATGGTCTTATTACTGTAGACTCGGGTAGCTCTGAAAGTCCCATTTTTCGGGTTAGTAGGAAGATGCTGGGCCGTGGACATCTCCCGCGGTGTTGTAAAGAAATGGGAAAAGGGGTGTCGGTTGCATGCACGCTGGCGTCGTACCTCTGAGGCACTGCGGAGAAAGTTCCGTACAGCGGGGCTGATGGTCCGCAGCTGTTCAGGAGGAATGCCTGCGACGGGAGCAGCCTGGTTTTGAAGACAATGGATTTATGAGTTGCAGGAAGCCAAATGTGCAATCACTTCGGCCAGAATCTGTTTAGTATCATGTTGCTCTCTCTCCCCTTTCGTCCCCATGTTAGGCCACATCTCAGATACGAACATTACTCCGAGGTTACTCAGGTGATCCCAGGCCGTCCGGGAGCGCAGCTGTGCAGGACCTGACCTTGAAGGACAGATGGCATCAGGAGGAATTCCTTTATACCTGGTGTCGGCCAGGGCCCCATTTCTGTCTGCAGACAATGAAAGGCTTTCGCTGTAGCTGCTTTCTGATGCGTGCTTAAAACCAAGCTGAACGCATTAAAAGGGCAAAAGGCAGAAGGCTGCTCTCTGTGGCCTGTGAGGTATTAAACACAGTTTTGATGGGAGTGGGTGGAAAAAGAAATATATTTTTAAAAATATTTATACCTTCTACAAATAATTTGATACAATATTTATTTCACCTAAATTTTCCATTCATGCCAATGAACATTGTGTGCTATTTTTTCTTAGAGATAGATACTTTGAATAAAATGTTTTATATAAATTATATTTGGCTGAGTTTGGTCTCCCTTTTTAATTGGAATGATTTGACCCTTGCAAGCCCCCCATACCTTCCTTTGCTAAAATTTAATTTCACCAGGACATGTATGATTTCATGGAGTCCTTCCCAAATTGTTTCTTCTTCGACTAGAATACTTTTGCAGACCTCTTTCTAATGTTACCGATTCTTTGAAGTATCGTCTGATTTCAGAACTAAGCCTTAACCATGTCCTCTTTCAGAAACTTAACTCTTATGGGCTTCTAATTTAGTATTTAATTCACCATATATCCACTTATCCCATCATATTTCTGAAAAGAATAAGACAAATTGTGTGAAATTTGGTGGTTAACAGGATTACACAAAGTCAATGCTTGAATGAAAACAATAATAGCTAACCCATCCTGAGTGTTTTTCTGTTTCAAGTACTGTTTTAAATGCTCGGGGCATGTTCTTCACTTAATCTTCATAACTACCTGGAGGAGAGAGGATTATTAATTATTATTATCATTCCCATTTTTCAGATGAGGAAGCTGAAGCATGAGGAGACCAGAGAACTCTCATAATGTCACAGGGTAAGACAGGAGGTTACAATTGAAGCTCAGACTCTCTAGCTGAGTGTCCACACTTAACTGACCATGCTGTGCTTCACAGAGAACTCTGAGGGTGCAAGCAATGTTTGGAGCAGGAAGAGCACCGGCCTAACGAGCAGAACATGAAAACTTGTACAAATGGACCTTTCTAGGAAAGAAAAGCTAAGCAAAACTACATCACCTGAAGTCCTTTAGAAGCATCTCATTTATTCTGCATAAACACTACTGCGTTTAGTGGGAGCCTCTGAAAGGAGAGCTGCTGGGAGCCGCATGTGAGTTCTGGGAGCAGATGTTATGAATGACCTAGGGCTCCGTGCATGTCTTCCTGAATTGAGTCTTTCTGCTGCTTTTTAGCAGAGGCGAGATGAGGCCAAATTAGTCACCTGCTGGAGCCGTATTTCCTCACCTGTAAGTACAGTCTATAAAAAGTGTCTCCTCAGAGGATTACTGAGGATGCAGGAGTCACTGAGGATGGGGGACTGTGTTTATTAGCACAGCATATGCATGCTTCTCCGAGGCCACCATCATTATCTTCATTATACAAGTGAATAAAAGGAGGCCTTGCCAAGTTAAATAATTTGCTCAAGGCTATTCACCTGGTTTGTGGTAGAATCAGCATTCTAGCCCAGCAGATGTGTATAAAATCAACACACCATCTTTTTTGTTTTGTTTTGTTTTGTTTTGTTTTTGTTTTTGTTTTTTTCTGAGACAGGGTCTTGCTTTGTAGTTCAGGCTGGCCCTGAGCTCACTATGTAGCCTAGGCAAGCCGCCGCGAACTCAGCAATCCTCCTGTCTCTGCCTCCCGAGTGCTGGGATGACAGGTGTGAGCCACCACGCCCAGCACTGTGGTATGCAGTGTTGATTGTTGGTGGGCATGAGTCTCCACGCCCAGCATTATATGTGGTTACCGGGGATCGAACTCAGGACCTTGCGCTTGCGAGGCAGGCGCCGGGAGCTAACCCTCCAGCCCAACAACACCATCTTTTTACCAGGATTAAGGACCTTGTGTATAATCTCTTACCCCAGTTCACATTCCCTTTCCAGGTTCTCTCATCTTCCCATAGTTCCTCGGCTATCGGATTAAACTCTCACACGTAAAAAACCTTTAGGGTCCCCTTCAACCAAGACTCACAATCCATTGTGATTGGAATAGAAACTGCCTCTACTCTGGTTGGCCAGTACTACACAGCACACACTTCCATCACCAGGACTGTTTCCTTTTCTGGAAAACAAAGGAGAGTAGATGCGTGCCCTCCTAAGTCTCCTTCTAACTTTCAAGTCCTACAGACTTAACAGGCATCCACTCTCCTACCCCTATTCCACTTCCCACATGCTTACATAGATAAGCCTGGTTTCCCAAAGATAATGTATGATTTAACACTAAATATTGAGAATTAAGTCACAGAAAGCAGTTACTAGGAAGGATGTGGCCTTAGAATACACTGAAACTCACCCTACATCTTAATCAAGTAGCCAGAAATTTAGCTCAGTGTTCCAGCGCCTGCCTAGCAAGTGCAAGGTCCCAATTCACCCTGGATAACCACATACAACACATACGAGACCCACCAGCAATCAGTACCACATACCACAATGCTGGGCGTGGTGGCTCATGGCTATAATCCCAGCATTCAGGAAGCAGAGGCAGGAGGATTGCTGAGTTCAAGGCTTGCCTGGGCTACATAGTGAGCTCAGGGCCAGCCTGAACTACAAAGTGAGACCCGGTCTAAAAAAAAAAAAAAAGTTAAATGCTGTATCTAGAAAAAAAGAACATAGAGAAACAGAAGTGATGTGTGACATTAAGATGTACATTAGAACACAAGAGAGTGTTGATTGCTCTTAATTATATGTCAAATATGAATTTGTTTCTATTAAAAGCTGCAGGATTCTGAACTGTATGCCTCTGAACAGGGCTACAAAGTCACCTGTGATTTGTGGTGGTTAAACCAGATTCTCTGCAAATACTTTCTTTTTTATCAACACCTAGAATATTTAATTTTCAGAATCATGGGACTTCTATATTTCAAGAATCAGAGTTCCCAAAGTGCCTTACCACCTCCTAATTGTTTCTAACACATATAAGACTTCTGCCTACTTGGCTTCCTCTCTGCTAAGAACACTGGTGATTGAAGCTACCACTTATACCTCTGTGTGGACATTTTCTATCTAAAAACTCCTAATTTGTGAGTTACACAGTGATGTTGTCCTGAGTCAGAACCCGTGGAAATGTGGCTCCTTAGGAACATGTATCAGATTCCTACTCATTTATACCATTGTCTCTTTGGTCCTGGTCATTTCCTGTGCAAAGGTAGTCAGCTGCACAATTTCTGGGGGAGAGAGGCCTACATCCACAGAGGAGAAGGCCTAGGGGTCCCTTCAGGGCCAGCGCCATTTATTTCTAACTGAAGCTCTAGGCTGTGTGTTGAGGTGGGAGCACCTCTAGCATTATAAGGTCCTTCAGATGAGCTGAAAAGTCCCACCTTGACTGAACCTTTCTAGTTCTAAATTTCACCTCTCATCTTTTGATGCTTATAGAATAATGTGTACTGATAAATAAATGTTATTCCCACAATGAAACACAAAAATGTATTCCTGTGCCGGGCGTGGTGGCTCACACCTGTAATCCCAGCACTCGGGAGGCAGAGACAGGAGGATTGCTGAGTTCGAGGCTTGCCTGGGCACCATAGTGAGCTCAGAGCCAGTCTGAGCTACAAAGTGAGACCCTGTCTCAAAAAAAAAAAAAAAAAAGTATTCCTTTCCCATCGATGATATAGGAAACTGTACTATCATACTATTTAATTTGCTCTTGTAGGTGAGAGCCCCAAATCTTTCAATACGATGCCAAATCTGATTTTTGTTTGTGGCCAGCATGAATGCTGACCTCTGCCCTTTGAATGATCTTGCCGTCTCTCAGAAAGTTCATGAAAAGGTCATGGAGCTGCGCTGATTTCCTGTGTGTGCATAGACGTGTCTTTGCCATTGATCTGAGAAAAGACCATTCAGTGGTTTTGTTCACTTTAGTTTTAATGGAAACCTGATCGGTCATTATAGAATTTTTCTACTGGAATTCATACCTGAGTAAGTGCAGAAAGCCAGCACTGTTTCACGCTACTTATTTAACCTTGACCATAACTCCCAATTAAAGACATTCCTTGAACCCTTAGAAAGCAAAATACGGCACTTGCTGGTCACAAGTTCAAAGCTGGGGAGAGAAAAAAAATGGCTTAATAGCTGGAAATAAAAACATCCCTGAGTTTTTCTTATGGATTCCTTCATGTCACATTCATATCAAGAGTGACTCTGAGTTTTCCCTTTAGATCATCTTGGCATGATCGAGGAGGAAAAATAAAAATGATTTCTAGTACATTCTTGAGGTGATTCCTTCTTTTGATGCTGCCTGTCACTATAAAAAAGGTTATGAATCTCCAGAAACCTTCTCTCCTGTCAGCCGCAAAGACACCAGATTTCAAATCAGGCTGCGCTCATGGTACAGTTCGACGGTTTTAAATCTCTACTAGAAAACTATTGCCATCTACAAACAACAAGGATTGTACAGAAATGGTGAAAAATGCACTAGAGTCATTTTTAGAATGATTGTGTGTTGAGGATATAACAATACTTTTCAAGACTGTAAGCAATACGTATATTCATATCTGGTGCTATTTATCTTGTAGATATACAGCTCTGGAAGTTCTCAGCCGCTGGCTGCTAGGCTCCGGCACTGAGAAGGAAAGATCCCCAGGCTTGTCACCGCCGTATATCACCGCAGCTGTGCCCTTTGATTACACTGGGGGGCCACCAGTCATTAATAACAGCGAAAGCTTTTTGTCTGGCAAATACATCGCGGTACAGTCCTTACCGAACATCTTGATGTGGTAGCAAAGGTAAATTAAGGAGGATGCTTGTCTATTTTATAGCCACATTTATGAAAATAGAGGTAGCCTTTCCAGAACTATTTGAGGATATAGATTTTTTTCCCTTGTCCTGTAAACTTGAAGCATTTTCATATGCTCAAGGGAGTTTGGTCACAAGTCTCTCTCGAACGAACCCCAGGAGCACAAGGTAATTAACGATTTTAATTCTGTCGCTGTCACACTCATTGGGCTACCAGTCGCTTACAAAAGAAGCTACTGTATAGACTTATAAACTTATAAACAACTACTATATAGAGTTACAAACCCAAGCATGAGTATGGTTGAAGATTTCTTGGAGATCATAGTATGAATGGGATTGGCAAACTCGAATGCTTTGGAAAAGCCACACGGGCGTGGTTGAAGCTGAGTTTGCTGCTTTGAACAGTATCTGTGGTCTCTTTTCTAGTCAGAAGTGCTTTCCCACTGAGGTCACCCTGGACTGAGCAATCACTGGGAAGTTTAATTTGCATTAAACAAACTCATACAAATGGACCCACAAGTGCTACTTCTCTATGGCACGTGGCCTAACTTCAAAAAATGTAAAAGGTGATGATCACACTATCAGCTTTACCTCTGACATCTGTGAGGACCCTTCATTTCTTGCTGAGGATATTATAATGGTTGATTTGGTTGCTTTCCCTTAATTCAGAATGCAAAGGATGAGCTCTTTGTAACTCATGAGTGGACAGTGGAATAAATTTAGTGTTTTCCCAACAATGTTAGAAACCAAAGGAGGAGGAGGAGGAAGGAAAAGAGGTGAAAGAGGAGGAGGAGGAGGAAGAGGAGGAAAAAGAGAATAGACTGGAATCACTCTGTGCTTAGGGAAAAGATGAGTGTTATTGCCTGGAACTCTTTCCTTAGATTGTATACCCGTGTGTGTGTGGGCGTGTGCGCGCGTGCACGCGCACATGCATGCACACACGCATACACCTGTGAACTTTTGCTAGTTGCAGACATAAAATGCTCTTGTTGTCTTGATCCTCATCCACAAAGTTTCAAAATTCTGCTCTATCTGTTTCCCAGTAATGCTGCCAGTCAACTTAGGCTCATAGCATTGGACCAGGTGATGACAGTCTTATTGCTTTTTAGATTTTGTCCAAACCAAGGTAGCCAAGAGGAAATCCTCAATTGGTGGTAGTATAGATAGTATATCTTTAATACTCACCTGACACTTTCTAAGTTTCTCTCTCTCTCTCTCCTAATTTCTTTTGTTCATTCTTTAAGATGATGAGAATAGTCCTCAGGCTCAAAACTTTTGACAAGAAAACTATCTGAATTGAATTTTTAATATTGTTTTGTTAATATTGCTTCCCTTATGATCATTTTTTTTTTTTTGAGACAGGGTCTCGCTTTGTAGTTCAGGCTGGCCCTGAGCTCACTATGGTGCCCAGGCAAGCCGCCGTAAACTCAGCAATCCTCCTGTCTCTGCCTTCCCTTATGGTCATTTTTAAGGCCAATGACACTGACTTCTCACTGATCCTTGGTTTATAAAGCTTATTTTTAAATAATCCAAAGGAAAAAGGCAGTCAATTTAAAGAAAAACATTAAGGAATTTGGAATATGGGAGTTCACACTGATGGCAAAAAGTTGTGATTGGCATTTACAAATTACTAAAGATTTTGCTAAGGTTAAGAAAAATGATTGATCAGTTTTTTAAAATCACTGCCAGGATAATCATCCTAAAATACAAATAAAATCCCTTCCTTCTTTCTGCCTATGATCTTGTCTCCCTGCCCAAATTCAACCCTCCTGCAGCCCCGTCCGCTGCCAAGGCTGCCTCATCTGCTCCAGTGCGGTCCCCGAGCTGCGGCGCCTGCGCCCTGCCCCGAGCACGCCTGTCCCTCTGCTCTCCGTGCTCCAGTAGCCCCCGATGTAACCACCACCCACCGCTTACTGCCGTGACCTACAAGGCTTTTTTAAAACATTTTTATTCACCTAAAGCACAAAGTGTTTTATTTATTGTTATTTCTTAAGTGCCTAGGATAATTCTTGGTACATACGCAGGGTAGACACATAAAAACATTTGAGAATGAATAAATTCCTCATAATGGAAGATGCACTTGGCCCAAGACCAAGACCAGACATAATTTAGTAGCAAATTACAAATCCTGAATTTGCTTCCTCAGCACTGTGAAAGAGAGCTACAGTGAGAAGGAAACATAAGAATAATTGTAGTACAAATTCCAACATTTAGCTAAGTGTTTACCAAATGTGTGGCCTCACTGAGTCCTTCTAACGCCCTCTGTCTGGAAATCAAAGCTCAGAGAGGCTGAGTACATTTGCCCAAGGTCCCCCAGCTCG